>VZRI01002476.1:0-41927 GCA_013397515.1 Upupa epops | reverse complement strand
TACCTGCAATGTATTTGAAGAACTGTTTTTGTTACCACNTCGAATGATGACCAGCTATATTGGGCTCTTTACCTGCCAGTACCCTGTCCCATGGGATTTCCCCTAGCATTTGCTTGAAACGGCCAAAGTTGGCCCTTCTGAACTCCAGGGTTGTGATTCTGCTAGGTATTGTGTTCCTACCACACGAGACCCTGAACTCCACCATCTCATGGTCACTGCAACCAAGGCTGCCCTCAATCTTCACTACTTCAGCCAGACCCTCCCTGTTGGCGAGTACGAGGTCCAGCAGTGCTCCGCTCGTAGTGGGCTTCTCCACCATTTGCATCAGGAAATCGTCACCAGTGCACTGGAGGAGCCTCCTGGACTGTGGACGACTGGCTGAGTAGGTCTTCCAGCAAATATCAGGGTAGTTAAAATCCCCCATGAGAACCAGGGCCTGTAGCTGTGAGGCTGCTGTCAACTGGCTGTAGAAGACCTCATCAACTTCCTCATTCTGATCTGGTGGCCTGTAATAGACACCCACAACAGTGTCACCCATGCTAGCCTGCCCCTTGATCTGTACCCACAAACTCTCAACTCTGTCTTTATCCACCCCTGGACAGAACTCAATACATTCCAGTTGCTCTCTCATGTAAAGAGCAACTCCGCCACCTCTTCTTGCTTATCTGTCCCTCCTGAAAAGGAGATGAGAAGGTATCTAGGCTACATGTACATAAATGGATGTGAGCCAGATCTGGAATCCTGTGTATGCTTCTGGCCTCTATATTCAGGTATGATGTTTTTAAGATAACTACAAAGAAAGACTGGTAGTGTTCTCACAGGAATGGGGAGCCTGTCATACAGGAGGAGCAAGGGAAAGTATATTAAGCCCATCAGAAGGAAGAGCTTGTTTTTCTCATGCTTAAGGGAATTTCAAGTTGTTATGTTTTCATGGCCTCTTAAGAGATAATTTACATTGAGAATTCAAAGCAAGTAGACGTTTTCTGCTGATTCCAGTGAAAGGTTCTGGGGAAGCACTTCAGGATTGCAAAGGCTGTGAATGTGAAGTGTGGTGAGGACTAATTCAGGATTGCCGTGAGCCATAGTTTGAGAGACCCGCTTGGAAGCCTCTGATGAATTGATGTCAGGTTTTGTGTTGGGACAATGAACCTGAAGCCCACTGCTATGGGTCCTGGCCTGTTTGAGCAGGACACGTTGCTCTGTGTATGTTCATATTGTGCTGTTTCAGAGGTATTTTCCATCTCTGATGTTCAGTTCTGCTTGGTATCTGTCTCGGCTATCCAGAGTCGGAGTTTTTCTCTGTATTTTCTTGCAGTGGTGCCTAGGAGAGCACTCTGAGGTTCTTGGGGTGAGGGAGATTTCCTTGCAGTTGAAATCTCAAAAGGCTAAGAGGACTGAAAATGTACTTCCAGAGATATTTTGAAGATAAAACCAAAATAAGTCATCTGTGGAAGTGCTGGCAGGACAGAGCTCTGTCTCAGGAGGCGCTTTGTGCCTTGTGGAGTCACTAGCCTCCTGTAGCTGTGGAGAAATAGTTGTTTCCCAAACTACTACAAGGCAGAGCTGGTCCTCAGCAAAAGGCTGGCTGGGCAATGTGGTTCTGAGTTCAAAACAGTGAGTGCATCAGTGGCATAAAACTGCCAGTTTGCACTAGGGACAGAGCATTTAGAAATGGAGCATAAGTCTGATCCAGCAGTTTTATTCCATCCACTCCACAAGAGCCTTGCAGTTTTTGCTAGTGGTGGTGTTGAGCATCCTTGAGCCTTTCCAAATGCCTCTGCTTGCCAGATTTGCTGTATGTACATTACCACCAGCCATGTGTCTTTCTGGCTACCCCAGTACTGTGGGGTAGGAATTGTGGTGTGAATAGCAGCAGCCATGCCATGGCAAAGTACCTGGGAATTGTTAGCAGCAGCTACAGTTACCTAACAGCTTGCTCACACACAGAACACTGCAGGTACCATCTGCTGTGCCAGAATACATAGGCACATACTTCTTGTCGTTCAAAGTGGGAAGGAGGGTGAGATGCAGAGCTTGAAACATTGGAAAGGAAATGATGTGATAGAAAAGCATTTAGGAAAATTTACTACAGTCATACCTCTGGCCTCATTATACGCTTCTGTGTTATTAGGTAATAAGTCAGTCATCTGCAGGTAGGAATTGATTCTTTTTGTCAGTTTGTCCAGCAGCATAATGAGGGCCTGATCTCTGCTGGAAATCCTAGATACATCCACAGTTGGTAGATTTGTGTACTTAGTACTCAGTTGTACTTTGATATTTTCTGATGCCTCAGAGGTTTCACTCTCCATCTGGGAGAAATAACAGACTGCGATAAACAGTGAAAATATCCCTCTTGAAAAAACTCTTGATTGCTGCTTCCAAATAGCTTCTTAAAGATTCTGCCAGTTCCGCAAGACCTACAGAAAAGTTTACAGAAAAGGCAAAGCATATGCTGTGCTTTGTGCATGGTTTACATTGACACTTCAAATACTTTAGCAAATTTAGTAGAGGAATCCAAGTTTCAGTAGAGGGCCTTGGTGGTGAAATTCAGAGTTAAAAATCTGAAGTTAGCCATGGATATGGAAGATGGGAGATATATTTTGTTTAGTTTCTATGCTGAAAAGGTATGTGTAGAAGCAAGGTGCAAGGTAGAGCAATTGATTAGAAGCAGAAAGCATTCAGTAGCTTAGTGGGGTACTGTTTACTGTAACATCTCTCTGCTGGAAGCAGCCCTGACCGAGACAGGTAGGCGTTAGTTTGGGAATAGCTCATCAACAGGGAACTCTGCATGCAAGAGAAATCATGCAGGAGCAGCAGGGTGTCGAATGAGGTTTACTGGTGCTTTGAAGCACGATAAGGAGTGCAGAGAGCATTGTCTGGAAATGGCTGTGCCTCTTATGTGACCTGATATGTGCTGAGTACATAGCTATGGTCAGGGCAGGAGAGTGCACCAGATGTCAAGCAGGGATATGCTAGAGGTGCTGCAGGTCAGGCTGGAGGAGAAAGGGAAGAAACATGCCACACTGATTTGTCACCAGGTCAATGGCAGAACCAGTTGGGAACTGGCAAGCTGGCATCAAGCTTCCAAGGTATTATTACTAAAGAATATTAAGACTTGGTAGAGCCAGCAGGAAAGCTCTGTAGTGAGGTTGGAACATGGGGTGTTACCCTGCCACAGAGATGAGACCTCATGAGGTCCCAGCCCATACTGTGCAAGAGAAGCTTGACACCCCAAAGAGACTGTTCCCCGGAAAAGAGCCATGCCTTGCTCACTGCCTGGAAGTAGCTGTGCCAAATAAAGAGTTGTCTGTTTTCATCATCCCTGTGTGTTGCTGTTGTTTGACTTCTGAATGGCTTTTTATATTTTTCTTTAAGTGGATCCATTTGAGACAATGCTGAAGTCCCTCTTGAAGTACCAGGCCAGTCTGAATGGGGATACAGGACAGAGCCACATGAGGAGGAAGCTGTATGAAAATGCTGTGACCAAATCCTTGCAAAGTAACTTTTCTCTCATCCAGAAGGTGTGTAACTGTCTTTGTACAGTGGAGGAGCTATGTGTGGCTCACAACTGAAAGTTATGTGAGATTTATCAGTAGGATAAAGGAACCGCACTCAAATTAGTGTTGAAACTGTAAGCATCTGAGGCAGTGAACAGCCTCTGCCCATTCAAACGCAGTGTGAATCTTCAGATTCTCTTCGCTCCAGTGGGTTAGGAGGAAGGGCTCATCTTGGCAACTTGGTATGCTAAGTTAGCAGATGCAGTTAAAGATACTGGAGAATCTGGATTCTAGATTTATTTCTCAGGACAGGAGGGAGGATCAAGAAACCAGGTGCTAGGTCCACAAACAGGTGAAGAACTGTTCTGTTCACTCGGTCCTATAGCCAGAATAAAGGTTTTAAGGGATTTTTTGTGACAGAGGGAATAATAGAGCAAGAATGCCTTGTTGGGAGAAAGACCTTGGGAAGAACAGCAGATTTGAGGTTAATCTTTTATTGTTTAAGTTAACAATTGAAGTAAAACCTAGAAAGACTATAGCTTCGTGCCATAGCTGTGTAAGTGGGGTGTGGTCTGTCTTGATTGGGTGGGAATGTTTCCAGGGTATGTTTGGTTAATACACTGCTGATATTACTGCCAACTAATGGTTCTTCCCCTCTCAAGCTGTCAGAAGAGTTGCTAGCCAAATGGCTCTCCCTCCCCGAGGCACAGCATGTGCCACTCTGCCAGCACATGCTGGGCTTTGCCATGAAGTCTGTCACACAGATAGCTATGGGCAGCAGCTTTGAAGATGACCAGGAAGTCATCCGATTCCGCAGGCACCATGATGCAGTAAGTTTCATAAAGAGCCAGAAAATCTGCCATTATATTTTTCCACACCAACAGCACACAGTTTGTGTTTGTGTATGGTTTAGAACAAGCTACTGCTAAGATTTTGATGTTAAGCTAACATTAAACTTAAGAGCTTGAGGGTTCTGCCTCAAATGTCTCAAGATGAAACTATGAGAAAGATCCGACTGCTGATCCTGCTGTCATTAGTGTAAGGTGTTTGTCAAGGATCTGTACTGATCAAGAATCCAGATCCAATGACAGCTGAAAAATGTTTGGTATCTGAGTCAGTTAAACTCTGCTGGGAATGCTAGTGGAACTTCTCTTCAAGTTTCTTCTGAAGGTTCTGTGACATTGCAGAGAAAGGAAAATCTGAGGAGGTCCCAAGCTGTATCCAAATCTGGTGATGTTAAGCCTATCAGTGATAGGTGGGAAAGAAACATTTCAATCTTCTATCCAAGACTCCTGTGCATTTTCCTCTACAGTTGTAATCACATTTGTTGCATTTCTACTCAATTTTATCTATCATAGATGTAGCATCTGGAATGGATCATGGTGTCCTAAAGAGGACAGTTACGTATTCAATTAGGAAGACCTAATTTTATTCAGTGTTTTTATTTTCCTGAATAGGGAAGAATGGAACGGTCACAGCAGATTCAACCTGTGGCAAGTGATAATGGTTTTCTCTTGGTCCTTCTTTCAGATCTGGTCAGAGATTGGGAAAGGCTTTTTGGATGGGTCCCTTGACAAAAACATGAATAGGAAGAAGGTCTACGAAGACGGTAGGTTTCTCCCAAAATCACTGTCTTCCTCCCACTGATTCACTCCAGAGGTGTTGCTTTGGTGGATATCCTCCACACAGTAGCCTCTGATGCGCTATTACAGGGTAAATGATTTCCAGGTCTGTTACAGCAGTGCTTTTATTTCTCATGTATTTTAAAGTAAAGTTATTTTATTTTTCAGTTGTCTTGCTTATTTTTGTTGTTGTTAATAGTAAATCCCTTCAGTATTGAGTAATGCTAAATAAAATTAGCTTGTATCTAGAACTAATAATCCTCAAGGTTTCCTTACTTACGTGGCTGGTTCTGTGGGTTTTAGAACCTGAGGACAACCACTGCACTATTAAAATGGGCTTCTCCTGCGGGCACTGGTTCGTCACCAATCCTGAGTTGTAATAGGATGATGCATTAGGACACAGTTTCACAAACTCCAGTTAGTGAGGTTTGGTGTTAGAATGTTGCTGGCCTTCCTATGAGAAGAGATGAGAGGAAGGGTAGTTCTAAGATGAAGGGGCTGAATTTGCCTTTGGTAAGTTGAAATTCAGATCCAACTTCTGCTTCGTGTTTCCTGCATGGTCTTGCATACGTCATTTAAATCAGATGGCCAATGGCATTTAGGTCCCTGACTTCCCCCAGTTCCCACAACAGCCACCAGGACTTAGGCACCCAGATATCTTATGACGTTTGGACTTTTTATGCCAAAGCCCTCCTATGTTTCCTCCCGTCTTCCTTTCTCAGTCTAGGCGCAATCTTTAGCCCAGAGTTGTCGTCATGCACCATGCTTGTAGAACCTCCAGCAAAAGGGAAAATTGTCAGTGGCTGGAGATGGTGTAATGCTGTAGTAATTATAACTACAGGCCATGCAGCTAGTGTTAGCTGACTCAAGCCTTTTTATGGGATTGGGTTAAACACATTCTCTGATGGTTCAACACTTAACTGCTATTTAAATCCCCCTTACGTGATTTCAGCTCACAGAGTACATGTTGCAGTTATACCTGTAAGGGTGGCATTTTGTGACCAGCCTGTCTTATTTGCTTTCTATTTTTTCAACTAAATTGGAGATCCCACCCTCCAAACTGACAGTAGCATGTAACAGAGGCTGCTTGTGAAAGTGAGCCCCGCAGGAACAGCTGCTCTCAAGATCTGCTTGGGGAGGAGAATTTGCTTCTCTGCAGCACTCAGGATGACCAGGTTTTAAAATAAACATTTGGTTTTACCTCCAAAGCTCTGATGGAGATGGAATCCACCTTAAAGAAAGTTGCAAAGGAGCGCCGGGGCAGATGGTTCAACAGGCATGTCTTTATTGACACCTTGATGCAGGGGAGCCTGAGTGAGCAACAGGTCTGTGCAACTCTTGTGTCATTACCAAGTACTGGAGTTTTGCTACATAGGCAGCTTGTTACATCATTTTAATTTTTGCATCTTAGGTCAATTTCCTTGTTCAAGCAGGGCTTCTTGGTTCACTTCTTCCAGTTGTACAATGTTTAGTTGCATTAGATTTTTGTAGGTTTCATTGCTATTTTTATAAACCAGAAGTATGTTAGTATTATGCATATCTCGTATCATTCCAGAAGAAATTCTAGAGTTCAGTCCTTATTTTCTACATGTATTTCCTGCTTTCTGCACTGATGCAGTATTAGGCATTTGAGTGGAAAATTTGCCACTTCTTTTTTATTTTTACAGTATCACAAACTTCATTCTCTGAAGTACTTTTTATTTCCTAGATTCTGGAAGATACAATGATTTTTTCCTTGGCAGGATGCGTAATCACTGCTAACTGTAAGTATAGATTGAAGTAACTTTCTATCTTTAAAACTGTGTGTGGTGAGACTTATTCTAGGCTAATAAAAAAAAAATACATAATTCTCTTTCTCCTGAGTTACAGATGTATAGAAGGAGATAATTTTTATGTCAGCCTCTCACCACAATCCCACAGCTAATGAGCTGAAACGAATCTGTGTTTGACAACCTTCCCTGGTTTTTGGCAAACCTCTGAATTTCTTCCCATTACTTTTCTCTTGCACTTTTAATGCCAGTAAAGAAGTGGCAAAAGATGTATATAGTCCACAGAGATGATACTGTAAAGTAGATTCTGGAACATGGGAAGAAATCAGAGCAGTGCGCTAGGATCTGGCTGCTTTGAATTTCTGGAGGATAGGTATGTTCCATGTATGAAAGACTGTCCATGAAGCTACTTCAGGATTTGTGCAAAGATTATGGGGAGAAAAAGACCCCAAACCAACAGACTGGAGCTATGTAAAACCTCTTATGACAGCAGATGAGTATCAGGTCCCGTATCTCAGCCAACATGGCTGTGAATCCAAAAGGAACCTCTCAGGCACAGCTGGATGTAAATAATGTGGAAAGTAAACTATGGTAATAGTCATCCTCTTTATGTACTCCATGTAGACTGGCATTTTGAGGGGCTTGACTCTTTGAGGATTATAGAGAGTGGTGGATTACAGTTTGGAGTGGTGTAAATGTTTCCATGTAGCTTTCAGAATAACTTCATCCTACACACTTGTTCCTTATGCAGGATTTCTTTTTCACTCTGCAGTTGAAGATATCTTTTGATGCTCAAACGAAACAGGGGAGATAAGTGCTGACCATCATGCTGCAGAAAGCTATACTGGTTGCTCTATGTCTGGAGCCTCATACCCTGGCTGTCTGCAGGGGAAGCTTGCTAAATAGAGGATTTTCTGATGCTTTGGACAAACCAGCCTTTCATTTGCATGGTTGGTCTAAGACCCTGGTTCCCCAGGGTTTTCTTGGCTTTGTGGGCCCTTGCCCAGAGCTGTGAGGATGTGAAGTCAATCTCCTGCACAGCTTCCTACTCTCCTAATCGCATCAGAAGAAGAATTTTAGCTGTGTCTCTTGTTACACAGGCTTTCAGCCTCTACTCCTGACAGTGCAGTGGACAAAGGTCACCCTCTTCTGGGTCAAAAAATAATGCTGCAAATACAAGGAGTAAGAAAACTGAATGTACTTCATAATGGATTGAATTTTCAGTAATACCTTGATTTCTTCTTCAGTGTGTATCTGGGCAGTCTATTTCCTGACAACCTCAGAAGATGTTCAGCAGAATCTCTGTGAGGAAATGGAGCATGTTCTGGGGAGAGGACCAATTACACATGAGAAAATTGAGCAGCTCAGGTGGGTCACATGGAAGGAACTGCAGGCAAAGGTGATCTCATGTAATGGGGACAGGGGCTTCATGTGCTGGAACCTGATGTACAGTCTACGTGGGACCAGGGTAAGGCATCCAAAAGCCTTCTTTTTTTCTGGAAGTGATCAAGACACACTTGTGGCACAGAGAGAATCTGCTTTAGGGGTCCAAACCAAGCTGTTCTCTTCAGTTCAGTTCAGTCTATAAGGAAATCCTTTAGGTTCATCAGCAAAGAGCACAGAATCACTGCGCTGGTTGCCAGGCCAAAACTTGTTTGCTTACTGTCTTCTTTCATTTTTGCCCTAGTTTTCCAAGCAGAGGTAACCAGACATTTTAATGGTTTGATTAATATTAGACATGTTTAGGGAAAAAGTGTTGAATAGTTGTCTTTTCAAAGGGCTACAGAATTAGGATAATGCCTGGTCAACTGTGTGCCTGATTTTTCACACATCTGTTGGTACAACTGAGTATGTGGGTTTCTTGCTGCTGCTTGTATGGGTGAGAGGTCCAGGAAAAGGTCTAGTGTGTTTATGTGTTTTAGGAGAGCTAATTTGGTTCCAAATCTGAAAAAAAAGTGTGGTAAAGAGAGATTTTGATAACCTTCCCTAAAAGTTGATAATGAAATTTAGTGCTTCTTGAAAAGATGCTGGGCCTCCTTACCAGGGGAAAAAATGAAGAGTTTCACTATGCTTTGAGACAATTCCAGGAGCAGACTGACTACATCCAGACAGTGACTTGCTTGTTCTTGTTGCCTCAAGGACATGGACAAGCTTCTCTCTGTAAGGATTAAACTAAGTAAGTCTTACTGGTTGCAGATATTGTCGGCAAGTCCTGTGTGAGACAGTGAGAACAGCAAAGCTTACTCCCATTGCTGCACAACTGCAGGAGCTGGAGGGCAGAGTCAACCAGCATACTATTCCCAAAGAGGTAGGACAGTACTGGGTGCATTAGGCCACTCATCTCCTGGAGGGGAATTTACTCATTCTTCTCCCTGTCAAAAGGTAAGGCAGAAGACCATTTCTTCTGACATTGTTAAACCTGACCAGCTGCTCTGTCCTCTCAAAGTACAGTTCAGCTCAAAGCTTGCCCTGCAGTTTGTCTGCAGAGTTAGCTCTGTGAATTCATGTTCTCTTGCTGAGCAGATTTACTTCTGGTTCTGGGTCCACCAGGGGTGAATCATCTTTTGTAGGGGCTTATGGGCTCAGTTATGTGTAGAAAAGCTTGATTTCATGTATTCTCCGTATTTCCCACACAGAGCAGTACCTTCCATTGCAGAGAATCCATGCACAATCAGCAGTAGTAGAGGAGTGGGATCAGACCCTCTCTAACTACATACAGTTGCCACATACAGACAGTGGCATCATGGGCTTTAGAATAATTGTTATCCAGGAAGGCTGTCCAGAGGTGTCTCATGCTGTGCATTTCTTTCTGCTCTAACATTCATTTCCTAATTTTATTTCCAGACACTTGTGCTTTATGGTCTTGGTGTGATGCTGCAGGATAGTTCATCTTGGCCATCACCATACAAGTATGTAGAATCAAGACTTTTACTGTAACTAATTCCTTTCCTTTTAAAATTCATATTCTTTAGATCTTACAGCACAGCCTGTTTGACTGCAGGACTTGCCTTAAAGAGATGTCTCCATGAGTAGGATTTTGGGGCAATGAAAGATACGATCTTCCCATGCTCCAACTCCACAAAGTTTTCTGTGAGAGACAAACAGTTATTTGAATGGTTTTGGAATCACTGTTTGCCATGATGAAACAATAATGCAAGGGAGGAAATGTCAGTCTGAAGTTTTGTTTTTTCAGAGGGAAGGGGAAACGCTACCTCATTATTTGTATCTATGAAGACAAAACTGGATCTAGGGAGTATTTTGAGGGTTAAATAAAAACATTGCTGTAGCTTTCTGTGGCCTCCAGATGGCACATATTAACGTGTATCTTACTTCACTTGGGCTGGGAGAAAATGTGGGTCAGTTATTCTAGACAGAGAGAACAGACAGCCGAGATTTATGAGGAAGAGTAAAGGCTTTAGAAGAGCACTTTTCCTTTCCTGCAAGTACATCTCTTATAAAAGAGTCAGACACATATGCACTGATCTACAATCATCATTGCTCACTAGGATAGGACACAATGTGTACAGGACAGGTTTGCTAAAGCCTTGTGGAAAGGACAGTGGGGACTGCTATGGACACAGTCTGTTTATTCCAAGGAGAAGCACATGGAGGGTTAGCCTGAGGTAAATGTGTATTGATGTGATGAAAAGAGATCATTTGTTTAATCCTTTCACCTGCAGATGGTATAAATACACTGTATGTGCTTGTTTGTCCTCCCTACTTGTTTTGCTAGACAGCTGCATTTTTTTTCCTGTTTCAGCATTGTTAATATGCCAGTTCAGGTTTGGGGGTATGTAAGTTTGGTGCTGCTTTTACTGAGGGTCAGAATCCACATGCCTTCTCACCTTGGCAGAAGCAGAACTTGGATGTTTAGGCAGAGAGTCAAAGCCTTTAGGTATAAGCAGAAACGTTTAGCAGAAAGTGAAAAAGAACTGCCTTCCATATATATGGATTTTTCAATATGTATATTTTATATTAATGATATTTTATTAAGTCTCCCTGTGGTTTGTTGATCATGAGAATCTTGTTTAACTCATGTCAGGCCTGAATAATAGTTTTCTCACAGCTTCGGCATCCTAATACTAGAAACCACTTTTCTGACTTGAATGAGTCACCAGCATCCCTGCACATACACATAGACGTACCAGCTGCTTAATGAGAAGGGTGAGAGAGGAAGGGACACAGGGAGAGAGAGAGGGAGACAAATCAGATTGTGTGTGCCCTGGTGTACAACAGGGCAGGTAGCAGCATCAGCTCAGCTGTGTACTCAAGCTAAATATCCACTGCTGAGTGGTAATGAATATTAGTTCCAGCTCTGTGTCACACTAACTCAGATAATCAGCATGTTGGACAAGCTGGGATATGGCTGGCCAGCTGGGAGCATAGATGCAGTGAATGCACAATTGTCCTCATATATCTGTGGACACCCTGCACAGTTTAAAGAGAAGAAATTATTGAAGGTTTGTATTTTGTTACCAGTTTCCTACTCACATGTGTGTCTGGGGAAAGTATCCTGTGCCTACACAGAAAGCCTCAGTATATTTTGTCTTTCATAGGTTTGACCCAGAGAGATTCAATGAGGAATCAGCCAGGAAAAACCTCTCTTTGCTGGGTTTTTCAGGAAGCCAGGAGTGCCCGGAGTTGAGGTGAGCATAGGGAAGGTGGTCTTTGTGTGTCTTTGTGACAGACGGGAGAGAAGGTGCTTTCAGCTTCTTTCTGTTACTGCTGAGATGGACTATCCAAACCAGAAGCTGTCCTTCAGCAGATTTACATCATAGCAAGGGTTTTATTCTTTCCTCCCACTTTTTCCCCCAGGTTTGCCTATATGGTAGCTACAGTTCTGCTGACTGTTCTGATAAGGAAACTGTATCTCCACCCTGTGAAAGGACAAGTCATGGAGGCCAAATATGAGCTGGTAACCTCACCAAAGGAGGAAGCTTGGATAATGGTGTCAAAGAGAAGCTAAGAGCAAGCCAAACAAGGGGCTAGAAAGTCCAGCAGTGAAGTTCTGAGCAAGGGTCTTGGGGAGAATCATGCTGGCAGCACTCTGACTCAACCAAGGAATTTTACACACAGACTTTGTTACTTTCTGTATTCTTAACCACATACCTATCTTGAATACCTTTTCTAACTCAACCAGTAGTTACATTAAAGCAGATTTAACCTGTGTGCCTTTTTAAACTTGTTCTTGGATGTCTGGCCAAACTATTGCAAAGGAAGCAACAGCATCCTGCAGTGGTGTATGTAGGAACCACTGGATGTCAGCTAGTCAAAGACCAGACCTCTGGTTAATGTTTTTTTTTCCAAAGCTAGAGCTTTCTCACACAGTGGAATGCTTCTTCATGGGTCCTAGCTAGATAAGACCTTGGGTGACACAAGGACAAAGCTTTTCTTTATACCTAGGTATTTTTGTACAAAGTGTCTTTCCTTCCTTTGAGCTATAACTGTGAAGAATAGCAGATACATCTTGTGAGAAATATGTGTGAGTGTGTGAGAGAAAGGGAGAAATAAAGTGGGGTGGACTTGCATCACCGGTTCTCTTGCTGTGTAATCATGCTATGCTGTGGGGTTGCTGGAGAAAGGATGACTGAGAAACGCTAGTAAACTGAGAGGAATAAAATTAGTTTGGCCCCTGAGCAAACAGAAGCATTAGTAATAATATAATGAAATTAAATGAAATGAAATAAAACCACAGAACAAAGCCCTGAGAAAGGAATTCTCTATCCTGGTGGTTCTAATCTAATAATCATCAGGAATTGACAGATGCTTGCAATTCATTCAGCACTGGGTCAGCATGAGACTGGTCATGCAAATACTGGAAAGGGATTTTATAGGGCTCTGGATTAATACTGTACTTAAAAGCCTTTCAAAGAATCCTTTTCCTCCTCCAAAATGGATGTCAGCCAAAGCAGCATTGTGTGCCACACGTTCACATGCTTTTCCTGACTTTGTTTTGCTTTTTCCAAGCACAGGCCAGTTGCACAAAAGATTTTTCAGAGCCCCACTTAGAGGTGTACAAAGCACAAACCTCTTACCCCATTGTCTCATCAGGTTGCATTTATCTCTTTTTAATTATTTTCCCTATAGGATCAACTTTTACCTGGTCTTTGTCTTTCCCCCATAAACCTGACTTGTCTGTTAGCTCTACTTCATATCCCCCTTTCTGTGTGAAAGTGGTGGTAGGTGAGGTGTTGCTCAGCATGTAGCTCAGCGCGTGTCCAAGCTGCTTCTGTACACAGCTACTGAGGCACCACAGAGAGGGCCAGAAGTGTGCAGCTCTTGTTCAGAGAGAGCTTCTTTCTGCTGTCTCTGCAAACAGAGCACAGATACCTGGCAGCTGCAATTCCCACTTCATTGTTCCTTCCAGGTCAGGAAATATGCCCTCATAAAAATGTTTTTTGCTCTTGCATTGCTGCTGAGTGCCAGCCTGAATGCAGTTCAGTCAGCTGCTATGGGGTTAACATTGGATGCCAGCCTCTGGGCACCAGACAAAGAATTCTGTTCTTGGGTTTAATGTGTCAGCTCTGCTTTTGGTGGAGCTGTAGAAATTAAGGTTCTCCTGAGCGCAGTTTGTGTTGGTGGAGAGGTGAGACAGAGATGTTGTTCTACTGGTTTTCATTTGCTGGGCAGAAAAAGAAGAGTTGTGCAGCTCAGTTTGCTCTTGCATTGATTTCTATAATGAACTGCAAGAAGGCTCTTGCTAATCTGACCTCCACCAGAAAAGCTTCCTAAATGTAATTGTCCAGACTTCTGCTACAGCAGTCCTCTGTCCTGCTGGAGCTGAATGGGCCAACCGCCTTACAATAGCACTTCCCCAGTTACAGAAAGCAAAACTGGTAGTAATTCCATATACTTTATTACGAATTTGTTTCCTTCAGCCTACACAGGTAGTGCATCCCATAAGACTGTTCCCTCAGTCCAGGCCAGTAACCAAGTGTGCTGCCCAAGTCTGACTATTAGAGGAATGTGACCTGCAGTGTTGGAGAAAGGCTGTGAGATTTCCTCATCAATTGAGGAAATCTGTTGAGCATGGAGGGAAAGGAGAAGGTAAGGCACTCCCACATTTTTTCTGTACTGCTTGGCATGACAGTGAGGTCACAGGCACATCCTTTGCTGAAGTCTGCAAGTTTCCATTCCTTACTCTGTGTGTTGTTTCAAACAGCCTGTGAAGATTTAGTGCAGCACCCATCAGCTCATCCATGGATCATCTGCTTGTGCAGAAACCCCCCATTTTTTTTTTATGGGAAAGTTCATGGATCAGAGCTCTATTGTAAAGTTTTAATTTGTTTTGATTGAAAGCTTGTAATCCAGTTTTGTCCCATTTCTCCCCTTACTACTTGTCCAGCATGCACTGTCAGCTGGCACTTACTAGGCCTGATTTCATAAGCAACACCCCATCACCCACCCTGCCTGCCCCACTTGTGTTTGGTCACTTTCCCCTTTTGCTTCTCTCCAAAAGTTTAACTTCTGAGCCCTTGGGACAAATCAGCTGCATATGAAGGAGCTCAGGGTTATGTCACTACAAATTTGTGCCTGAGTGGGGTGGGGGGAAGATGACTGGGCATAGGAAATCTATGCTAGAGGTGTCACAAGATTACAACCAAAGCCAAATCATTGTTAGATGCCAGTCTGGGGAAAAAGCCTGAGTCAGCACCTGAAATGAAGCAGATTGCCCATCTCAGAAGTCTAGTCAATACAGAATAGGGTGCCGTCAGTCCTGCTGCTCAGACTCACCCACTAAGGACATCCAAGGCCCAGACATTCCTTCTGGCTGTAATGTGAGGATGCAGGCAAGTAATGGAAACCTGTGAGAAAAATGCTCTAGTCCTGGAACAAAGGGGTAGGTTGCTTCTATAATACAGAGAATTATTGCTTTTTTATACTTCATGTTTTTCTCTGTGCCAGAAAGCTGCTTCACAAATACCACATGATGGTTTTGAAAACATACAGAAAATCTAGTGTTTCATTCTTTGGTCTCTTACTATAAAATAAGCTTCTACAGACTGCTCCAAATTGACAGAGTGTAAGAGGCTAACTATGCCTCTGTGCCTGTGCATCCTGCTGCCCTAAAGCAGGCAGCCAGCAGAGATGCCAGGATGAGTCAGGCCATTGCTAACTGATTGTCGTGGTTGTTTCTGGCTGACAAAGCCTTATACTTTTGCCCCTTATACTGGTGGCAACTGGTGAGACAGTTGTGAATGCTGAGTAGAGCAGACAGCTTATTTGGCTCATCTCCCACTACCTTCACAATATCCATGAATGGTGTTACTTACAGATTTTAATTAACCTGGCTGCATGTAAGGCCATTATTGCAAATTAGTAATATCCATCTGTTCTCAGCAGTTTAAGGACTTCATGGTAATAGCTATGGTTTGTAGCACAGAGCTGAGGGCTGGATGGTTTATTTTTCATCATTAAATTGAAAGGATGACCTTGGCATCTTCTATCCTACTTGCTACAAACTTGGATGTTGGTTGTTGGGCAGAGTGGAAGATGGCTGATTAAAAATACCTTGAGCAGTTCTCCTGCCAGCTCTCTCATTAGCTGTGCAGTTATATGAACCTGGGGCTTCTGGCAACCCAAACTGGGAAGATAGTTCACCTGTACAGTTTGTTCGTGACCATTTTGATATTGCTTAAATCACAGGTAAAGAGCATTGCCTTTTTATTCTGTCTTTGACAATGTGTGCATTTCTCACTGACAGCAGCAGCACTTTAGAGTATTATCCCTCAGTAGGGTCATCTGTGACCTTCATAAGATTTCTTTTAATGTGACAAGGGGTTCCCTGACATTCACCATTGGATATAGATATATTCTGATCAGCAGAGTGAAGTCTACAGTTTACTGACTTTCTTTTTGTGCAGGATCCCTTTGTAGTTTTGGGGCAAAAGGAATGAGTAGAGCAGTATCTTTGTGAAAGCACTTTTTGTGTATGGGACTTCAGGCACTTTCCTACCCCTTTTACTAAAAGAGAAAAGGGAAGGAAAAAAAAAGATTCTAATGTGAAGGAAGTAGAACTGCTGTAATTACAGTGGCAGTTCTTGCTTCTTCTTCACACTTGTACAAAGCAGAAATTGCTGGAAAATGTTCTGGTCATCTTTCTCTGGAGCCTGAGAGTGTGTACCTATTTTGGCATCTAGTTGAGTTCAGGGCTGGTTTTTAGCAAACACTTTTCAACTAAATAAAAGGCCTGTTTGACATCTCTTAAGATTCAATGCCAGGTTTTTGGTGGTAGCAGACGGAGAAGAGGAACTACCACATGCAGGAAAAAAAAAAAATGAAGAAAACGTTCCTCACATACAGAGGGTGGATAAGGAGAGAAGATAAGGGTTTCCATGGCAACATTCCTTGAAAATAAGTATTTTTAAGTCTGTGTGAATTTTAGCATTCAAAACACAGTTGTCTTTCACACAAAAAGATTTCGAGGGCTGAGTGAAAGATTTTTTTCCCCCTACTTTTCAGGTCACTCCTATTTGTTTTACAGCAGAGTCTAAAACCAAGATACATAAAATATGTGTGATTGCTCTGATGTTAATGCAGCTGTAAAGATGCAATGCCTTGCTTCCAGGAGGCAAGAAAGCACCAGTCATAGTTCTGTGTCTGCACCGGCATCTTTGGTGCAGGCACTTGATCATCTCTTTTATGGGAAAAGTTGTTTAAACAGATCAATGCTAGGGCAGTAAAAAGTCACAAGGACTTTTGCAAGTTGCAGGATTCCACAGTATAACTTAGAGCAAAATCTTAAATTGTAGTCAAAGTGATAAGGTAGTGAGCCCTTTTGCCTTGGCCATAGAGGAGAGGATGCAGAACTGAAAGGGGAGAGGAACTACATAAAATGTGTCTCTGATGTCTCAGTAACCTTGATGTCATTAAACATGGCTGCAGGTGGGTGAGATTGTGACACTATCAGGCAGGAGATATTTGCTCTTTATATGAGGTATCAGTGCTGGTGCCACCTCTGAGTCTTTTTGAAGCTTCTCTACTCCAGTCACTGCAGTGCTGAGCAACTCACAGGCACTGACACGCTTTTCTCCCACCTCCCTGCTGGCATCCAGGCAGGTCAGCTCTGTCACAAGCCTGGCAGTGAGGCTGCCTGTTTAGCTGCCAGCTTTCTACTCTCACCAAAAGACAGTTGCTTCCAGCTCAGAAATGACTCAGACACTGCAGCAAGGGTAAAGCGATCATCTTCCCCTTCAGAGCTTTAAGGCACAAGGTCCTAGGTATCCTTTCTCAAAGGAAGTGTGCTGGGCCCAGAAATCAGCTGAAGTTGGTTTTTCAATTTAAGTGATGCAGTGAGTTGCTCCAGAAGTGCTGGTTCAGAGGTTGTGTTTCAGCAACAGACTAAATGATTCCTACAAGTACTTTGTATTGGGAAGCCTTGGAGAGTGGAGGCTGGAAGGGAATAAATAGTTGTGTATAAAAGGTTCTTTCCCTGAGCAGATTTCCCTAGGCCATGAATCAAAGAACAAAAAAACCAGCACAACAGTGAAAGAAAAACTGTAAGTCATATTTGTGAGTGAGGAGAAGAAGATAAGGGTGTTTAAAAAAGCAAATTCATGTTGTCAAAGTGCGGAAATTGGCACTTGGTAGCATTGTTTTACATCTGCCAAAACCCTGATAATAAATAAGCAAGGCTCAAATCTAGTAACTTTATTACCCATGTCAGCTTCCCTACATCTTTGTTGATAAAGCCTACAGACTGCGTGGAAAAATCTGCACTTTCATGTCAATGTTGGAGCCACTTGCAATTCACTGTTGTTAGATACATGATTTTTAATTCTGAGAATAATATTAATGCCCTGAGGTGAGTACTCACGTAAAAATACATACTCTGGATTTGTAGTTTCTTGGGCCGAAAAGCAGCTGACTTGGTCATGCAGAGCTTGTTAACTGTAAGTTATTGATTATCTATACCATGTTTATTCCATCCCTTCTTTTAAGACCTCTGGTATTTTGTGCTGCACATTGGTGCTCCAGCTGGTGTGCCTTACAGCTAACCCAGGTTATGCTGGAACTCTACAGGCCCTAAATAACAGAAAAGCAACAACTTCAGTCTCTGTTCAGCAGCCTTCAGTATCCAGGCTTGTGAGTCAGCCTGATATGATGATGTAAGCAGCAACTGGATGGCTGCTGTGCAGGGGAGCAGAATAATAAATACTGCCTTTTTGCAACATACATGAGTGTTCTCACATAGCTCTAAGCTGCCATAAGTGCATTTTCCAGATCCAAAAGCCCTGCATTCTGGCACCTTGGCTACTACCTGCATCTGTCTGTCTTGGGGAGAAAGTTGTGGCAGACTTTCTTCTGAGCATGCCCTGCTTAAATGCTGTCCTGCTTTTGTAAGCTTTTCCAGGAGTCTGAACAGGAGAGAGGTGTCTTGGGAGGAGAGAAGTGAGCACTTCAGTTAATGAAAGCTGACAGAAATGCCTGCAAGAACATGCTATTGCATTGATGAGAAACCAACTAGACCAATGTTTGCAGCCATTGGTGAGTAGGATATTTGGGAACAGAGAGGGTGTTTGAAGCATTTAGTCCTTTTGCTATGCAGAATTTATATTACATTTTTTAGAGCCTGTGCCTTGATTTGATGATAGTTTTCTTCTAAAAGGAAGAAGCAAATTGATTGCTTGCTAACAGACTGCTCTAAATTAACCTCGTGCGTGGGCCTGGGCCTGCAAACCTTTATGTGGCTGTGACTATTATTTATGCTGTGTGATTGCATTGAAAAGCACTGACTATTCATACACTGGCCTAGCACAGTTGTACTTAATTCTTAGTTGTAGCTTTCAGTCATGCATTAGAAGACAATTTTTTGAAGCTGCTTGTATGTCCTCATTTTTAATACCCCATTAAGCACTTAGTTGACTATTTAAATGCCTACTTGTCTTTGTAAGTCTAGTATAGCCATAATGCAAAGAAAAAAGGAAATTTTGTAGAGGGTTTGCTGGATCAGGTCTCTGGTTTCATATCCCAGTGGTGGTTAATAGTTAGGGCCTGTTTCTGTAAACACGCCATAGTTCACAGTGAACCTCTTTTGTGCTTGAGGAAGACTGATGATTACTTTTACACAGCAAAGGTAATAATACTGCAAGCATACATCCTGCATTAGCCTTTATGTATTTTATAGCTGTACTGTTCCAGTGTGGTAAACTGAGCCGAGCAAGCACATTTTCTCAATTTCCTTCATCAACTGGAAATCCTTATCACCTCTGTGTTTCTTTCTCCCACTACTGCAGCACTGGTCTCGAAATAGTCACCACAGCAAAAAAATCCTCATTCTGTAAGTCAAACTGTGATTTAAAAAAAATTTACAGTGCAGCCTCCTCATAAAACTGCACCAAGTCTTTTACTGATGCGATGCACTCAATTACTCATGTGGGCAGATGTTCAGATAATAAAGTAGTTAATGGAAAACTGGGCAAAAACCTGCTGGTTCCTGAGAAGCCAGGGGAAGCGGAAGGCTACTGCGGGTATTTCATCCGATGAGCTGCTGAGTTCAGTGAGCTCCCAGCCATTTTTTTGAAGGTAAGGATTTCTCCATTCTCGTTTTTCCTTTGTGTAAAACCAGCTCCTCTTCCTACGTGTTGGATGCAATATCCAGTCTGCCCTGACATAACCTCTTTATCCTAGTGATGTATATCCTTATATGCTACTCACTACTGTAATGAGCTCTGGGTTCTTGAAGCAAGGATTACAGCTAGCAAGTGGTTAAATGAGCCCCTTGGTTGGAGGTATTGCATGTACTGCTGTCCCAGTTTGGGACAAATTTGGCAGGCAGAGAGACCTGGTCAGGAATTCCTGTCCCCCCCTGGATCTGTGTGATAAAAAAGGTTTGACATCTGGAATGCAAGTGAAAAAACAAGTAACTTTATAAAGAAGGCTTCTTAAATGACAATGCTAACAAAACAAAGGTAATTCCCCTCCCCAACACCTGTAAAGGTAATATAGTAGGGTCAACATAGAATACTGGGGAAGCAGCAGGTGGAAGACCACAGCTTGGTTTGTAAATTAGAGCTTCTGGCACAAAGAGGCAACACATGGGTGTTGAGGCTGTGGACCTCAGAATGTAAGTTGTCAACTTTTATTTAGCAAATATATGCTGCAGAAAGGCGCAGAGAGGGAAGGAGAGAAACTAATGCGTAGCAATGCCCCATGGTTAGTGAGTATACAGAGCAGGGAATGAGGCTGTTTAGAGAGGATGAATTGTCTTGGTGTTCCTGTTACAAAAACATCTCTGTGTGAAGTCAGGGATCTGCACAGACTTGGGTGATTACTTTGAACAGCAAAACTCAGACTCATTTATCCATCAGTAATGCCTCAACCTCAGACTCCATCAGTAAAAGGTGACCTTTTACTGTGGCCTTCCAGCCACTCAACTCTGGCCCCCGATCGTGCATGCCTTCCACAGCAATCCCATTCCCCAGCTGGGGAAACAGTTGTCTGATAGGAGCTGTCGAAAGCAATGTGACAAGCTGATGTACACTGCAGCTGCGTAACCAGATCAGCTGCAGCCCACTAGCAACTTGTTAGCTAAGTTGACATCTGCAAAATAGGTAATCCTGCCTTTTCAATTGAGGACTGTGAACCCCTCACTCCATGACGTTCCCTGGAAAGCCCAGACCTAAAAAGGCAAAAAAAAAAGTCCTTACACATGTGTGAGGCAGAGTAAACCTTGTGTAGTGTTGGTCATTTGGATCCTGTCTTGTGTTCTGGGATGCGGAGGTTATGATTGTGACTAATTTGTAGCAAGACAGGTACAGCTTAGGCTGTAACTCTTTCATGCTAAAAGCTCACTCCTGATTCAGAGATGTCTTTGCCTTTTAAATAAATGAGTCCTTTAATCTCCCTCTGAGGAGACAGTGCAGGGAGGCCTGGCTGCCTTCTGCACATAAATATTCTGTCAAACCACATTGAGGCTGAGGTGGGTGAAGCTGCTGCGGCTGATGGGGAGCCATCAGTCTCCATCTCCTGTTAGGCAGCACTGCATCACTGAGATTTGTGCTGTTACCATCCTGTCAAAAATAGCTGTGGGTGAGAGAAGAGGCTGAAATTCTTCTGTGTGTTAGCCAAGCAGGAGGACAGTGCAGCTAGGAAGAGAGTGAAGCAGATAGTGAACACAAGATGTAAAGAGGAGCTGCTTTCACAGCCTTGTGACAGGGGAGGAAAGACTTGACATATGTTATTTATTATACTTGCCATGCAAGGGAGTTACATTCCTTTCAGGAGCAACAGGCATTTGTTTGGTGGATCTGAAGAATATACAAGGCTATGAAAACTTTTTTTAGTGATTTATATGGTAAAAGTATGAAAGGAAAAGATTAAAAAAGCTCCAGGGTAAGTTCCTGGAGCTGAGTACCTAGGAATCTGAACTTTAATTAGATACAGTAAGAAACAAAGACCTCAGAGATTGGTCTAACTGTTGTTGCTGCAGAGCAAACTTGCAAATGTGAAAAAAGCGTAAGTAGGTCAGTAGCATCTGCTCCGTTCTGTTGTGAGCTAGAATCAATAGTTGAGAGAGGATGAATTTTCCTATGTGGTGTAGTGGAGCATTAATTCTACTATGTCTCTTTTAGTGTCTGTTTCCTCAGTAGCCATATCAGGCCTTACTTGGGGGGTGCCACAAGGATCAGGACAATGTGGTGAAGGACTAGCAGTTGGTCTGAGTTAGAATCTTTGAGAAGGAACATTGTTAGGAAATAAATTGGAACAGTTCTTTCTTTTCCCCCTCCCTGGGTGCTTTGTTGTTTGAATCCTTGAAAGGAAGTTGAAGAGCAGCTCTGCTTTTTGCTGGCTTCTCTTTCAGAACATTTGTTGCCTGTTTTCTTTTAATGTCTGAAATGTTAGAGAGATCATTATTTTTCCTATTTAGTTTGACCTTTTCCTCTTTTGGAGAGTTTCTCTCCTTGTACTGGCTGTGTCCACCTCACACAGTGCTTCTGGCATAAAGTTCAAGAGAAAACTAATTCCTAGCAAAGAAGCTTGGTATCTGGAATGAGACACATCATAGAACAGACAGTCTGAATCTCTGCAGCACATCTGGAGGTGCTGTGGGGTGTCAACTGTCAATCTCCATCTGAGGTGGAGCAATGTAGCAATGTTAGGATCAACGGTTCCATGAGGTGCAAAGTAGCCTATGGGTCATGTCCACCCGTTGTGCAGCAAGTGCTTTATCCAACTACAGTTTCTGGTAAGCAGAGAGGTTATCTGTGGTTACAATCTTGATTGCCCAGCAAATTGCTGAATGGTGGAGGAAGCAGGAGGAGAATGTGCTGCTTCAGGGTGTGTAGGTTTTTCATTCTGGTTACAGTGAGGACTGGAAATTGAGTGTTTAAGATTCTTCAGGATCCTGACACCATTTGTTGCAGCACTGAATGTGTATGAGCTGCATTCTGCACTGGGAGGCCAGCCCTGGCATTCCAGAATAACCCCCTGGAGTTCAATAAGCTGCTGTTTTGTTTCAGGTGCTTTGGATTATGAGACTGACAAAGAGACCTGCCGTCCAGACAGGCAGATCCAGATGCTACATGAAGTGAACAGGATGGCAAGACTATTCTTAGCTGAGGGAGTGAAGGTACACTTCAGTTACAGACTGTTATTTTAAATTGCCCCATTTTATGACCATCCTCCTCCCCTCCAGTAAATGTTACCTGCTGGCTAAAGGGCCTGGGCCTGTCTGTAGTCAGTACATGACAATAAGTTTGGTGTTGTCCTTTATCCAGCTGCAGGTCTACTCAGCTTCATGTAAAGCACTGAGCACAGGGATTTGGGGCTTTTGCTTCTACTGTTTAGAAAGTGCAAATAAGAAAATATAGGGAAAAATGCTCAGAAATAGAAACCTTATAAAACTAGAGCAGAGTAATTTACATAAGTGAACTCAAAACCTGCAACAGGGTCTGTCGTAGATCTGAGTTGGTCATCTGTCTGTGAGTGATGGGATGTTTACTCACATAACCCAATGTGGTGATTGTGCTGTTCAGTTTTCCATATAGCAAAGAACATGGAAGAGACTTTGGGTTGTGATTGCTTACTGTGGTGAGAAAAAATAGGTGTCCTTTGGGCATTATTACTTTTGTCTAATCATGAATTGGTAATTCAGATTGTGCTATGTGGGACCTGTACACAAGGTGCCCAGCTGCAAGACTGCGCAAAACCGAAGGATCCACTTGTCTGTGCCAGTTTTTGTGAGCAGGGCATTGCCATGGGTGACTGACAGAGGTAAAATCCTAATGTGTGTTAGAGAAACTGGAAGAAGAGTGGGCTCCTTCTCAGCTTCCGTCTTGGAGTCTCCAGTTCTATGTTTGCCTTTGTGTTTTCTGTTGACTCTTTAAACAGCATGTTTATGTGGAAAATACGTTAGCCTTCCAGTCTTGAAGATATTGATCAAAGAGAAAAGATTGCACAAAAGACCTAAAAAAAGTTGGAAAAGTTAAAGTATATAATACTGTAATTAGGACTGAGTCAGTATCAAATCTGAAAATTAGTTTAGCACATTGCTTGACAGATGGGAAGACATGTAAATTCTGGGAAGTGGTAGCTGGATTCACTTGGTCTAATTTAAGCACTATTTCTAATTATTTTTGGTATGTGTACAGAGGATTATGGGATAGCCATTATTCTTTCAGGAAGGCTCTTCATATTTAAATTTAAATACACAAAAGAGTACCCTATTAAAATGTAAACATGCTGTGATAATGAGAACGTAATTATGTAGACAGGTTAGTCCAGCTACTCTGGTGAACAGCTGTGTGCACATATTTCACATAATGCTTTTTCTTACACCATAAAAGCTGCCAGTGGGGTGGCCAAGAGGTCAGGAGGTGCCTGACCTGCAGGTGAGAATTCCCTGTAAGAAGGTTTGCTGATGATGAGTGGAGATCAACGGTTTCCACTGGGTTCCTCATGGCACCCAGAAGCACAGAGAGATTACACAGTTTAACAGTTCTCCCTCCCTACAGTCTGGTTCTGCTAATCCAAGATAAAACTCCTGAACAGCATCTTTGGAGAACCTTCCTCTGTACATCTTGTCAGATTTCTGCCCTTGCTAAGAGAAAGATCATGCTGGGGAGCTGCCAGATGACAGCTTGACTTCACACTTGAGAAGCAAATGAATGGAGAAGGAAAGCCTCACTCAGTCTGCCTCCAGCCTGGTGCAAATGCCAAGAGTCCTATGAGAGTAGGCATAAGCAACTCCTGTAGCTGCAGTAGATGTGCTATGAGCACAGTCCAAACTGAAGCTGCTGTGGAGGAGGGAGCTTGGAGCTCATTAGTGAAGTGCAAAGGTGTTATTCATCAGCTGCAGGCCCTAGGGTGAGGTGGAGGCCTGTCCATAGCTTGGAGCTCCACACTGCATAGCAGTGCTTTCTGAGTTGATGTGGTTGACTTTTTATCTGGGGCTTTTGCAGCAAGGGCTCAGATCAACTCTCTCAAAATGTGCATTAACAATCAGCAGTGGGGCTGACAACCAGAATTTATACTTTAGCTGTAGAAAATCAGTATTTTGGAATGTGTAACTCATGGTTTACAAACTTTGGGGTAGAGGGTACTAAGAGAGAGGCTGAATGACATTCACGTCTTCAGTCATTGTTTTAGAATAGGGAGTGCTAGTGTCTGCGCTGGAGAGCTGTAGGTGGCCTGGCACTACACTAGCACAGCCCTGTGCTGGAGTGTGGGTGCTTGGTGAGTATCGGTGCTCTTGAACAGTCACCCTTCTCCTCACATACATCGTGGAGGCAGCAGCTCCAGCAGGGTGTTTTGTGATTCTTAAGCTTTTTTGTGAGATTAAGACTACTGCAGCTGTAAAATATGAATTACCCTTGGCACTTTAACTGCCTGCACAAAAATTAAAACACACAGTCAAGTAGTTGAAGTTGTGAATTTTATCCCACATAAAAAATGGGAGAAAACTGTTTTGTACAAGGTTTTTTAAAGCAGTATAATGAACACTGTGCCTGACTCATCCTTCACATGGGGGAACTAAGCAAGATAAGAGAAAATGTCTCCAGGCAGATATCCTTCAGGGTGGGGACTTTGATCTCATTTTTCTTTTATAGAAGAAAGTTGGAAAGACTGGCCTAAAGGCTGTTTGTTCCCTGACCCCACTGGGTGTCTGCTGTTTGTAATTGTAGCAGTCACCTGGAAGCCAGGCACATCTGGATGTTTTTGCAACAGCTTTCAAGGCATGGGAGCAGCTGTTCCTGTAGTACCAGCCAGGTTGGTGTATGTGCACTGCAGCACTGCATCTTCTTTGACTGATGACTACCAAAGTGTCTGTAGCATGAAGGATGGGAAAGTATCAGGCTGCCACATCAGAGCGTGTAAGGGACATTAAATACATGGGGTAGTGGGTATAATGAGGCAGCAGCTCTGTGTAATCTCCTGGGATCATGAGGTGAGTAACCACAGCTGCAGTTCATTTTAAATAGACAAATGAGCTATCTTGGAGAAAGCTGGGACACTTCTGCTTACGCAGCTGATTACATGCTTTTATTTATTTATTGTGTGTGAGAAAGGCTACTTTTAGGTTCAGGTGAAAGAATTCAGTGGGAGAGTCTTCCAACATTTCTTTAAGAGCGGGTTCTTTAATTACACTTCGCCTGGGACATAAAGGAAGGCAGTGCTAACGCCAGAAGCTGACCCAACCGATCTTCTAACACGTGGTTTCAGTGTTCTGCTTCAGTCATGAGGCTGCTCATCCTTTTTCTGCTGACTGTTCCCCACACACTTTTTCTCTGCTTAAGCTGAAAAGCAGGTTTGCAGACAGACTCGGCAAAACAAAGTTTGCTCTTCCTTTCCTCTGCTGATAGGAAGAACCGAGTAGCAGCTCTGTTGCAGGCAGGAGGCTCTGATCCCGGTTCACACCTTATCCGAGATGAAGCGTCCAGGCTAGCAGCAGGAGCAGCTCTGCAAGAGCCAGACTACATTAATGTCAAGTGATGGAAAAATCCCCAGCATTTCCAAAGTGATCGCGTACGCTATCATCTGGAGTTGGCCCTTCGCACTGACACAGCAGCCACTGCCAACTCCACTGTCGGGGAACAGCTGGTGTCATCACTAGCCCTAGCTGGCCCCTCCCCAGCCCTCTGCGGGCCGGAAGTGGGCATGCAGGAGGTGGAGGGGCGGGGACGCACACGCGCAGAAGGTTCTGCCCAGCCGCGCCCCGCCCCGCAGCGGTGGGCATCTCGCGCGCGCTGCTTGACCGCGGCGTGAGGCCGGACCCAGGCAGCGCTGTGGGGTTAGGTTAGGTTGGGTTAGGTTAGGGTGGGGTGGCGGTGCGGCGAGGCGCGGCGCGAGGGCGGAGGGACAGCCAGGACAGACGGGTAGACAGGGCGAGAGGATGTGAAGATGGCGGAGCTGCAGATGCTGCTGGAGGAGGAGATCCCGGGAGGGCGCCGGGCCCTGTTCGACAGCTACACCAATCTCGAGCGGGTGGCCGAGTACTGCGAGACCAACTACATCCAGGTGCGTCGCGCGGGGCGGGGCCGGGCGTGGCGTGCGCGGGCTAACGGTCGTCGGCCCCGGGTAGCGGTCGCCGGCGCTGTGGCCGTCCCGGCCTTGACGGAGAGGAGAGGTAGGGGGCAGCCTCAGTGGGCAGGATCCTGTTCGTCTCCCGCTTGCTGAAGCGCCGCGGCTCGGCCGCCGTGTCGACGGGCGACCTCGGGTGAGGGAAGCGGGGTCACTCCACCCCCTTGGCGATCTGTGACAGAGCCGATGGTACCGACTGCTGCAGCAGAGAGGAGAACGTGGGTTCACCTCCAGCGTGAAGAAGTGTTTAAATATGTAATTGGTTTCTAAATTAAATTCCTTCCACTTTGTGAGTGTGTTGAAGAGTTGTTTGGGATTCTGACTCTGTCACTCATTTTCGTTCCCTTCTGACCTCTGCTGACAGCACTGACATACCTGATTCCTGTAAATATAGTATTTGTGCTTGTTAATTTAGACAGTGACATGGGTTTTAATTGCATTATGCTTGCTGCAGGTTTTTATTTCACTTTCAGTCAGGGCTGCTGTTTCCAATAGAAAAGGCAACTAGCAAGTGATGCAGAATGGAAGGATGACTTACGAATGAGTTAGGCAGAAGGAGTGCAAGTTACTACTGTAATGTGATTTTTGTTGTGACCACTCTGAAGTCAGCTTAGTGCCAGGACTTTAGCTTTTTCCTTTTTAATTTTTTCAATAGGATGAGAGGCAACATATTGTCAGTTTACTTTGGTATTGATGGTAGTACCAAATGGAAAAAGTTACCCTCCAACCAACCAACCAAACCCCCTTAAGAATGGGGAGTCTTGGAAGACGGAAGCAGATAGGAACAAGTGGATTTAATTTGGTTTGGGTTTTGTTTTGTTTTGTTTTCTTTGTGACTGTTGTTTGTGTTACTTGTATAAACTTTAGTTATCCAATCTGTATTGAACAGCATCATTTTTATTATCTTAATAAAAACTGCAGAGGAGGACACTATGCTGTTTTGTACAAATAGAGAATGAAAAGAGAGGGTTATTGCCTCAGATAGCATACAGTCTGTAAGGACATCCTAACATAATAGGAGGTAGATACAGCTAGATGGTGACTGAAGGAAAAGAATGAGGCACTCTTGGTCAGCCTGATAGATTCTGGCCACTGCACAGCAATACCTCAACTGTTGGCAATTTATCCAAGCGTGGTGACAACAAAGAAATTTAAGGGGGAGGTGAGAGTGAAAGAATGTAACTGAACTGTATTTTGAATGTTGACTCTGAGATGTATTATGGGTCACAGTGTGAATATGTTTAAATTCTGAGCAAGTGAAGAATGTAGGACATCAGCTAGGCAGTGGACTCTGGGCTTTGAAACTGGCTTAGAGATAATGGAGTATAAGTATTGTAGAGAAGAGGTCCAGCATGTGTAGGTTCTGGCTTTAGTGATAGAAGTGTCCTAGTAAATCTGTCAGTGAGACTACTCCAACTTCGTGATGCGTGAGCGTTGTAAAACCCATTGAATCTGCATACAAAGCTGATTTATTTTTCTCTGCAAGAGTGGGAAGAGATAAATGGATGTAACTATTGCTTAGTTGGATAATGGTGATTTTACTTCTAATAATAATTATAATTGCAAGCTATTATGCCAAATTAAGTCCAAATTATGTTCAAAATTGTAGCCTCAGATTTTGTGGTAAAGATGGGCTTGCAATTGGTGAGAAGTGTGTGGAAGAGTAATTGTCTAGAAAGTCATGTAGTAAAGATGGAGCGGTTTTCCTGTAGAAGATTTTGTTAATGTTCTTCACAGCTGGAGGAGAGTCAAATGTGACTGAGATCTGAACTTGCTCTGTAGGATGATAGGCATTATGGTGGTGGGGGCATTGAAGGCATTATATTGACCTGTATTTGTCATCTGACAAGCCACTCCCTTTTTATTTTGTGCCTGTTGGTGCTTTGAGGCTTTATTGTCAAGAACAAAAATTGTTATAGAAGTCGGTGGAGGCATAGGTCAGTTTAATAGACAATTTGCAGTTCAATGCTAAGGTTAATATGTTTATGCTCTTCCCCCTGTTTGCAACCTCACAGCAGCTTCTGAATAATTGAACATATAGTCTTTTAAGTGTGGAAATTACTAGTTCATAGCAGAAATGTTGTGGCTACTCATTTGACTACCGCTTATGTAATAGAAAAAAAAATTCATTCTTTAAAATTTTGGCAGTATGGTTGATGCTTGGTGATCTCAAGTACTTTAGCAATGGGGAAGGATACATAAATTGATATCTTTCCATTCAGTCTGTTAGTATATTAAAGCACATTGGCTTAAAGTGTTGTGGAAAATGATGGGAAATACAGTACATACGTAACATGGACCTGCAGCAGTGAAAGATGAAAGGCTGTTTGGGCAAATAAAAGTTATTTCATTTTTATTTATCAATTTAAAATACTTTTCCGTCTGCATTTTCCCACTGAGTTGGTAAGTTGGTCTCCCAGCCCTCCAGACAATGTTACCTAGTAAGTGGGATATAATTTTAGGAGCTATTACTCCATTAAATAGGAACATAAATAAACAGCAGAAAAAAATGTCAACTTGTATATTACCAGCAATTGGTTTAGTACATTTTCTATGATTTTTGAGATTTCTGATAATTATTAAGATTTTAAGAATAGATTTATAAATTGCTGACTTTAATCTGCGTGTGTTACTGCAAAAATCAAATAACTTACTGCCCCAGAAGGTCTTTATCTTCTAATAAATTGTAGAAATCATGCAATTACTTCTCCATCATTGTTCTTAAAGAGAGGTGGAAGATAGACAGTTTTATTTAGAAGGATGTTTCTGGAGTATCTGACACTGTATCAAGTTCATGTTAAATTTCATACTGTCTGTTCAGTGTTTGGCCTCTGTTACTACGTTCAGTCTCAATCTAAACTGTGCAACAGATTAGTTCTATTAAATTTCATTATCTGATAGACTTGATTTTATTTTAAAAATGTATTTGTGGACTGTGTTGATTTTATCTGGGTCTTTCATAAAACACAAAAAATAGTTGTATTGGACAGTGTGCCATGTTTACAAAATGTTTGTATTTCTGCAGTATTTTTGTTTAAGAGTATCCTAAAGACAGTGTCTACATTGTATAAGTAACAAGATCTGGCAATTATGCAATTTGCATATCTTATTAGTTGTAAGAATTCCACCACTATCTTGGCTTTTACAGTTTCATTGAATTTGTGCTGTATTGGTCTATTCTAGAGTAATCTTTTGTGTCTTTCTTATGATCATTGTTATTTTAAAAAATTAGATTTTAATTTTGTGTGGTGCATGGAGCTTTCTAGAGTGGCTGAATGGTTGTGTCTGTTAATTCTTTGTTGACAGAGTTAGAAAAATTGTCCAGATGGAGGTGAGGGTCATCAGGCATTGGAACAGGATGACCAGGAAAGTGGCTGAATTGCCATCCCTGAATGTGTTTAAAAGTCATGTAGATCTGAAGTTTAGGAACCATGGTTTGGTAGTGGACTCAGGGCAGTTAGGCTGGTAGTTGGAGTCAATGATCTTAAAGCTCTTTTTCAGCTTAAGAATTCTACAATTGTATGATTTCAGTCTGTAGGTATCTGTAAGGCACAGGTTTAAAGTAGGAGGATGTGCCACCACCAAAGTTAGCATGCACTATTGGGTGAAAAGCCAAGCTTCTGTGCTTTGTTCATCTTTTCCAAGTGAGTGTAGGATTTCTGTCTGCTGCATTGTCCAGATTATTTTAAAGTCTCTTCTTAGCTTTTCAAGATTTATCATGCTTTGTCTACTCTACAGACTTTTTAAAAAGGAAGAGTGAACTTCTGTTTTTCCAGTCTTCATAGTATTCAGGTTGCCGTGACTGTAGTGTATTTTATGTCCATAAACAGACTTCTGGTGTTTGTGAGAGCAAGTTTCGTAAGGGGATTTTCATTCCTGTTTCTATGTTTCCATGCTTCAGCAACTACCTTCTGCTTCTGCAGAGCTACTTGCTTTCAGCTCCTGCAGATATCTTCATCTAAATAGACATAAAAGTGAAAATTACTTGTTTCTCAGTTAAATTTATCACATTTCATGGTTTGATAAGTTTTATAGTTGTTTTCTATGTATCTCTTAATTTTATTTAGACCTTTGAGGCAAAACCAAGTAGCTGTAGATTTGCGACTTCCAGCAGGTTGAATGAGAGAATGAGGCACTTACTAGCATACTAGTTTTGAACTACAGGAATGTTGGATATTTAGAAGTTGTAGCTTTCATAATGTGAAATTTCTGCAGAGATGCTTGTAATAACCAGCACCAGTACGTAACTTGTATATGTGTACAGGGAATTGCAGGTATTATGGTTTGTAAACAAGGTCAAGAATGATCTCTATTCTCCTTACTGAAGGTGTATGTCATCTCAACAAAGATGACAAAGTTGATTTGTAAAATTTATTTAACCATCAGAAATGTATAAGTTATTTTTTTAACCTTTCTGTTCCTTAAACTTGTTTCTGTTATAATCCAGCTTCAGAGAAGAGGTGATTAAGATTAGCACTGATGGAACATTGGAACATTTGCTCTGCAAGCATGCAAGTGGATATTGATTAACTCCAGTAAATAGTAGCCCAGAACTTTAATGAATACACTGACAATTTTAAAAATACTAGGAAATTAGTAAAACAATAGTAATGGATACATGGACAAACTGACTTACTCCTAAGTGTGTGAATGAATTTGAAGATATATCTGACACACCAATCCACTGGACTTCATAAAGACCATGTGATTTTGAAATTGAAATAGTATGCTGTGGTGGGTTACCTTTGACTGTCTGCTAGTGCCCACCAAACTGTTCTCTCTCTCCATCCTTGGCAGAACAACAGGAGAATGTAAAAATTAAAAAAAAAAAATCCTGGGTTGAGGTAAGGACAGGAAGAGTGCTTATGAGTTTACCATCATGGGCAAAACAGATTTGACTTGGGGAGTACTAATTTTACTTTGTTGACAACTAGAGTAGGAGAGTGAGAAACAAAACAAAAATAAAAACCAACTTCCCCTTGCTGCTCCCATCTTTGCAGCCTCAGCTTCACTCCTTCATTCCTAGCTCTTGCATGTAGAGAATATCCTAGCAGATCAAGGGCATGATGTTTTACTCAAGGCCTGTTTGCACAACCCAGCCTGCGGCCCAGAGGCAGTGTCCTTGAAACTTCCTAGAATAACAAGAATGAGGATGATAAGCAGGATGCGCTGACCACAGAATGGGAAGGAGAGACTGACATAGAGGTGTGTGCAGATCTGCATATAACCATTCATATGAAAGTAAACACACGTGGCCAAATTAGTTTAGCCAGTAGTAGTTTTGCTTATGCCTTGTCAACCCTGTAAAACCCTATAAAAACACACTGATTAAGGCAATAAATGAAGTTCGCTCTTACCTCTGTAAGGATTCCGTGAATATTCTGAGTGGTTTTCCTTTACTTGTATATACTTCTCCTAAGTGGTGCAGAAGGTTGGGCAGCGGAGGCTGTGGTCACTTCATAACACTTTGCCTCTGCTATTCATTCCTCCACAATGCTGCCTTCTACCTCAGCATGGGCCTCTCCCATGGGATGGGATATAGGCCTTCACAAAGTAGACCAACATGAGTTCTTCCCATGGACTGCAGTTCTTCAAGAAGTGCTTTAGCATGGGTCCTTCCCAGCAGAGTACAGTCCTGCAGAACAACCAGCTCCAGTGTGGGTTCTTGCTGGAAGACTGTTCTCGTACAAAATTCCACAGGCTGTATATGCTGCCAGGAGCCTGCTTTGATGTGGGTTTTGAATGAGCTGCATCTTCTTTCTGAGCATATCCACCTGCTGCAGCACAGGGTTCTTCATGGACTGCAGTGTGGATATATATACTGCTGCAATCCAGTAGGTGTCCTCGGGGACACCTCCAGCCTGGAAATGCTTCCTTCTCCTTCTCTGATCTTAGTGTCTGTAGGGTTGTTTCTCCCACATTTTTCTCACCTCTCTCTCACAGCTGCTTTGCAGTGTTTTTCACCCTTTGTTAAATGTATGTAAGACACTTGCCTCACCAACACTGCTGAGTGGCTTGGCTTTGACTGGTGGTGGGTCTGTTCTGATCTCACAGATGCCACCTCTGCAGTGACCCCATTACCAACACCTTGAAGTGTAAAAACAATAAATATGCTTGAGAGGATGTTACTTAAGTACCCTCCATTTGTGCTATTTGTTGTTATTGCTAAGTCCCAAGAATTTATGGAAGCTAAGCTTTATGATTAGCAACAATCTATGTGGCCACTGGTTTTTGATTTCAAGATGTGGTGCTTTCTGCAACTTTAACGTAGCTGGCTAAGTAAGGGAAGGCTGGTTACTTTCTTCAGTGTCTTCTCTCTGGTGCTCTCTTGCGTTGCACCTACAAGGTGTCATAATCCTCTTTTCTCCATATTCCCTTAAGGCAGAAGGTGGAAGTAACTGGATAGTGGACTCTGGTGCTGCTATAAATGAAACAGTAATAATACTAATGACGTTTTTGTGTTCATTCCTTCCCCTTCTTCCCTTTTACTTAGTGTATCTCTAAATTCCTAAGCTTTAAGGTCCGGGTAATTTGAAAGATTAGCAGAACCATTTGCTTGAAGGAGAGAGTTAGATAGAGTCCCTTGCATTACCAGGATATATAAGAGAAAAATCTTTGTAAGTGACACCAAGTATTTCAATATTTATGACAAAAGTAGAAAGAAGTATGTAGTTTGTGTCTTTTTCTAATTTTCTGTAATTAAATTACATAGCAGTAGTTTAATTAAATGCCTCTCTAAGTTAGAACTATATTAAATGGTAGCACAAATTGTTATTGCATGTCTCTATATACCTAGGGTTTACCAATGAACTTAGGTTGATAAGTTTAATGAGGATCATCTAGGTATAGATCCATACTATGTTGCCTTTTAGGTGATTCAACATAGCTGGCAAAGTTGAAGTATTTCATCACTCAACTGATGTACTTTGCATTAATTGTGTATTTTGCCAGGAATACTAATTTAATGTGTTTAATAGAGTTACAAGTTCAGTCTGGAGTTCAGGAAGAGTAGAACTGATTCTGTATTGGGTGGATATGGAAACAGCATGAGCTATTCTAATTATTTATAGGTGTGAAAATAAAATTTGTAAATATTCAAGTTGTTAAATGTAATGTGCTGTAACCCTAAGTGTTACTTACAAGTGGCATTCTAGTTTTTTTTCTTCTTTAGTTTTTTTTTTCAGACTGTGGCTATTGAATTATATTGAGATGTGTAATTCAGAGTAGCAAGCTTCTGCGTCCTACAGTTAATAAGTTTTCTAAAATTTATAGTTTGTTGCTTATGTCTTTGTTGTGTTTGCAGTCATTAATCTTTGTGGCTCAGCACTGCGCTGTAGGTTTTAGGGCAGGAAGTGGTGCACCATCATGGTGCACCATGTATGACAAGAGCTGCTCCAGTCAGTGCTTTAAACAAGTGAAATCTTACTCTGTTAGCATAATATTTTACTGAAGAAAACAATTAATTAAGTACCATGTTCTGCAGCAATTTTTCAGCAGAGTCTGTGTTTAGAGTTTGCTGGCTCATTTTTCTTGGATTTTGTTTTCAAATACTGTTTATTTCCCCTTTAACTGTGCACCTGAACTTTGTTTCTGTTTATTAACGTAAGTTCTGTATATTTTATTGGATACCTGTTCCTGGACCTTTGGGGCTTGGGCTACTCATACATTAAGAAGTAAAACTGCATGTCAGTAGATGAAGCATGCAATCAGAGCATGCTAAATTTAGGTGCATTTCTTCTTTCCAGGGTTCTCACAAGTTAGGTTGTCAGTTTCTTCTTGAATTGAATTTATTAACATATTCTTGTAAATTAGTTGTGGCTGTTTCGGTGAGAAAACTTAATTTTCTGCTTCCCAGCTGCAATGAAGAAATTGCTCTGTCAAATTTATAGCAACATACTTTGAACTATGGACTACATATATGCTGTTTGCTTTTTCTGTAATTTGTTTCCCAGTAAATGTCATTGTAATATCTATTCTTAATCCTAATAGTCCTTATGTTTGAAATATAAGTGCTTGTGTTATCGGCTTAGAGTTACTGTAGTGATTTATGTTCAGTGAATTTCAGGGTGAGGGATGTCAAACCAAACATTTAGTTTTGGTAGCCTGTATGCATTGGTTGTGCACATAACCAAAGCTGTGTTTGTGCTGGACTCATAAACTTATTATTTGTTCTTATGTTTACTTAAAGCAGTTTGCAAACTTGAATGTTTTTATTAAGATATTTTAAAACTTTTTTTTATTAATGTGCTTTAATACATGTGAACAGTGTTAAAAATTTTGGGAGTAACTTTGGGGTCTTTTATCTATTTTTGAGCTGGATGCTATTTTGTCAAAGTTGGATTATACTATGGTTGATATCAGGTTTTAAAAACTATACTCTTAGGGGATCAGATGATGGCTGTTAAATTGCTATTTCAGCTGTTTATTAACATGTTTTAGGGAAGCCTGACCTGCTTTTATTTGAAGATGTTTTTTTTGACTGGCATGTTACCATTATCAAGGTGATTTTAACAGTTTTCAGTTTTCCAATTGATATTTATGTGAATAGATTAGTTTCAAAAGATGTTTCTTCTGTGAACCACTGTTAGATTGTATTTGTGTGACTGTATGTCATACGAATTCTGTTGGAAATAAATAGTAAAACAAGCTGCTGATCCTAATATTTTATTGAGAAACATTTTATGGGAAACATGGGCAGATAATCATTGTTACAATGTGGGGGGCAGATTGCAATTTTCTCTTTGTCCAGCACATTACCACCTGGATGACTCTGGCAGTGGATTTATGTTTTGTGCCAGGTGCAGGAATACTGAGGTGTGAAGACTGACTTTTGTGAAGGCCTGCCCTAACAGACTTGTCCAGTGCTGAGGTGTTGAGATGGAATGATCTGCCTGCTGGACCACCCTGAAAATTACTTCTTTGTAGATTTGAAATCCTACATTTAAAATTGCTAACTGCATTAGTTTTTCCTCTTAGCCACCTGGAGAGTGATGGAACGTAAAGTAACGAAAGCAGCAACTGAGAAAAGCTGCACACGTTTAGCTGTATGCTGCTTAAGGGCAAGATTGCTGAGTTGACCCATCATCTTTCTAGTTCTAGGTCTACCTGTATCCTTGTCCTGCATCTCATCCTTATGTGATCAGTTAGCTGAACCATCAGAGAGGTTAACTAGGACAAGAAGAGCATCTTTGCTTAGTGATGGTGGGAATGTGAAGTGAGGTAGGGGAGGATAACAAAGCAGGAAAGGAGCAGGATCATCCCTTCTGAGTGCAGTGAGCTTTCAGATTGACTATTCTAAGAGAGAAATTCTTCAAGATATTTGGCATAAAACTTGCTTATTTCAAGCTTTTTGTGCAGTAGCAGTGCTGCTCTTTGGACCTGAAGGTTAGTAATGAAAATGTCAGGTCTTTCTGCACTTTCTAGTCAAAACTGAGTAGTAGGGACAGACATTTCTTAAACATGAAAGGGTTGTGACATAATCTCTAGGTAATATGTGACTTTTGAAAGCAGTTTAGTGCTTGTCTTTCTGTATAGTCTGTCTCATCAAAGCCAGTTCTTTGTACTGTTCTTTGTAGCAGCCAGTGATATATAAATGTAGCTTAAATAGTTGTTTTTTTTTAGTCTAATATCTTTTCAAAGAGAAAATTTTAGTCTGTGTGCAAACTAAAATTTAACCAAGTGTGCAAAGCCATTTCTTAGTGAGTATGAATTCAAAGCACATGAGGTTCAACAAGGCCAAGTGTGAAGTCCCACACTTGGATTGGGACAATGCCTGATGACAATACAGGCTGGGAAAAGGTGTGATTGGGAGCAGCCTGTGAAGGACTTGGGGGTACTGGTTGACAAATGGTGAGACTTGCACCACCAGTATACCCTCGCAGCCCAGAAAGGTATTTGCATCTTGACCGTGTCAAAAGAAGATTGGCCAGTAGGTAAATGGAGGTAATTCTCCCCCTTCACTGTGCTCTGGTGAGACTGCATCTGGATTGGGGTCCTTAACAGAAGAAGGACATTAACTTTTTGGAGTGGGTCCAGATCAGGGACACTGTAATAGATTAGAGAAAGGCCTAAATCGCTTTGGTTTGGTGCCTACAATACAAAAAGAAAAGATTATTTGCTAAATTTGCTAAAAAGAAAAGATTATTACCCATTACCAATAAGAAAAGGAAAAAAAATCCCCAAACAAGTAAAAGAATCAAAAAGGTAAAATAGAAACTGTATCACAATGCCCTTACATATACTCTGAGAGAAATAGGTGACAGCTAACGCAGTAGTTTTTGGCTTTAGATGAGAGCTCTGGGAAAAGAGAGTGTATACCAACTCAAACCAGAGGGGGAATTCAGTCATCCCTTCCATCCATAGAAATCAGTAGGTCTTCCGAAGCCCTCTTATGTCATGATGCCTATGGAAAAGTCTCTTTTTCCAGTCCTCTTGCAGATGTCAGCCCCCTCTGATGTTGCAGGCTTTCTTCTGACTTCTCTTGTCTTGGGAGTTTTTCATAGTAGGACTGAGGCCAGCAGATACAGCCTGTAGATAGTGAGTAACAGCATCTCAGGTGGGAATACAACAGATGGCCAGTCTCTGTTTGCCAAAGGCTTAGGAGATCAGTACTTAAGATCTCTCATCAGAGGCTTCTCTCAGTCTCAGTGGCAGAGCATACAGCATCTTGGTGGTGAGAGAGGCAACACGGTGGTCATGTGGGGCCATGCCTGTTGTGGTAGGTAGGCCCTCTCCAGGGGCCTGCTACAGGGCGTTCTCCTCTCTTTTCTTCTCTCCTATGGCTAAAACTCCGAGGGAGGGAGAGGCTTAAGAGCTCACTGCTATCTGGCATCTTCAAAGGTGATTCAGCTGAGAGAAAAATGTGTGTAGGAGCTGCCCCGTCTTTGGCTCGCTGCCAGGAATGTGGATGAACTGGCACTGGCTTTCTGCGTTCTAGCTCTCAGGCAAAAGAGGGCTGTAGCTGCCCCTGTGACAGAGCTGCAGCCAGATTAGGCTTCTTTCGTGTTGCACCCTTTGGTGGCAGGTAGGCCAAGAGCCTTTACGGAGGAGCTGTTGGTCTTACAAGATGTACCACAGAAGAAGGGTGAAATCTGGAAGTACACTCCCTTTTATAGACTCTGTCCACCAGTCATCTGTAGGGTCAGGACGCTGACCCAGGGGTCTGCTGGGAAAGCTATATCTAACTTCAGAATAAAATGCATAAATGCATCTTTGGTGTAAAAGCACCAAAATTAACACTTGAAAATTTGGTAATTTTCAAACTGCAACAACCACAAAAATGATCCAGAGGGATGGAACAGCTCTCATGGGAGGACAGGCTGCAAGAGATCAGTGTTGTTTAGTCTGAAGAAAATGTGGTTCTGGGAGACCTTATTGCAGCCTTTCAGTTCTTAGTGAGTCTATAAAAAAGATGAGGAGGGACTTTTTAGCAAGGCCTGTTTTGTCAGGACAAGGGGTGATAGTTTTAAACTAAAAGGAGGAAGATTTGGATTAGATATGAAGAAGAAGTTTTTTAGATATGAGGAAGTTTTAGATATAAAGAAGAACATGTGTCATGGAACAGGTTTCCCAGAGAGGTAGTGGAGGCCCCACCCCTCAGGCCATTAAGGTCAGCCTGGATGAGTTTGAGCAACCTGATCTTGTTGAAGATGCTGCTGCTTACTGGGATTGAACCCAGTGCATTTTAAGATTCTGTGATTTTAATTTGTTTTGGTTTGCTTTAATAAAAATCATTCCTATTTACTGAACATACAGTGCAAATTCTTAAAATTATTTTGAAGTGTGTTCTTTCAAGGTAAATTCAAGAGGTTTTGGATATTGCAAAGTTTGTAATTCACTCTAGTTTTTTAACTAGGCTAGTTTGTAAGTTGGCATGAGAAGTGGAGCTTGTTTATAGCTCTATATACTAAGCAGAGTGTTTACAGAGTGCAGAAGTTTGTTGTGTACCTACTTTTTATTGGGTAAAAACCAGATCTGCTGCAGCTTGTGGGGAATGTAATTACATTAAATAACCCAAAATCATTGGTTATCTCAAATCAGTTATGATACATTTAACTGCATGGTGGGGATGGGGGAGGGAGGGGAATGACACAATGTCACATATTAACAATTATGTGAAGTTTACAGTAATTTTCACTATTTATAAATATACCTAAAAGGAGTATATCTATATATAATCTATGTATATTATTATATATATATATATCTATCTAAAGTAGTAAAAACAACAGCCAGTCTCTGATCTCCCACAATGCTAATAGCAAAACAGGAGGCTGAGGTGGATAACAGGTGCTAGAGAGATTGAAGAATGCCTGTATGAGCATTCTGTATGAGGACTGCTATTTTTGACAGAGGGAGAATACATTATAAGAATATGCAAAAAATCTTGTGAAGGCTATGAACTGTGTACACTGGTTTTTCATTTCTTTTGGGTAAAGTACAGGATACTAAACATAGGTTTATTAGGTAATAGATAATGCTACTTAACATAATCTGTGGAGTTACTGCTATGAGTTAAGGCTACTGAGATGGTACAGTCAAAATTAATTTGGTTTTACCACCATGGCTATTGATTAGAGAACCGGTATTGAGTGAAACTATATAGAAGTATAATTCAAGGCTCTTGTAAGCTCATACTCAAACAAACAACCAGGCAGCCTCTTACTTGGTAAGGATCTCTGGTTGGGGAGTTGTTCTCTCTGAGGGTTTTTAGAGTGAACAGAGGGTTCCTCTGACCCAGAGACCCGGCAGAAGCCTGCACTCTCACAGGGATAAGCTGAGAATGAGTAGGAATTTGTGGGCAATTGAAACATGGCTCTGGAAACTCACACTCAAGCAAACAGTCAGGCAGCTTAGCTGGCTTGCTGGTTGGCAGTGCCTACGGGGTGGGGGGGAACATCAAACCAAGCAAAAATGCAAACAAAAATACAAAAACAGAAATCCCAAAGCAAAACAACCAACCATGTTGAGTACTGACCGAACAGTGGCAAAAGTGGCTCTGTCAGGGAGTCAAGCATCATTCACTCCAGAAATGATCCACTGAGACAGAGCTACTGAATGGAGAAGTAGCTGTGCAGACCTCGACCTTGGTCTGCAACAAATGCTTTGAGCTTTCTCCTCATCAGCATGAGGCGGGGACTATGCTGGCCTGCAAGAGTTGTGCCCAGGTAGAGGACCTTCTGTAGCGGGTTGCTGAACTGCAGGCGACTGTCAAAAGACTGCAAAGTACCAGGGAGGCAGAAATGGAGATAGATACCTGGTTTAAAGTGCAGTTTGCAACAATCCCGCGGCCTATAGTCAAAAAGTCTGCACACCACCAGCACACCAAAAAACAGGGACGGGTATCAATAGTGAGGAATGTCAACTTGTGAAGGCAAAATCTAGAAGAAATAAGAGTTCATCCTCAAAACCTGAGGTGCCCCTGCAGAACTGATTTGCAGCTCTGCAGACTGAGGATGAAAGTGAGCCTTTGACTGGCAAGTTCTCTGACATGGGAAAGGCAGCCAAACCAATTGCCTTTTGTATAGCAACCAAGTGATGGATAATAATGGTAGGCGACTCTCTTCTGAGAAGCACTGAGGCACACATTTGTGGTCCTGACCCACTGTATAGAGAGATGCTGCTTACCGGGGGCCTGTATTAGGGATGTCACAGAGAGTTTACCAGACCTTGTATGCCCCACTGATTACTATCTGTTGCTGCTGCTCCATGTGGGCAGCACCGATACAGCAGTGAATAACCTAAAGAACATCAAGAGGGATTACAAGGCACTGGAAGCAGCAGTGAAGGACTCAGAAGCACACACTATCTTCAATACTTCCAGTTAAACGGAAGGGGTTTGAAAAGGCTGATAAAGAAAGTCAATACATGATTGATGGAGTGCTGCTATGGACAGGACTTTGTCTATTTAAATTGTGGGAATGCCTTTCAGAACTTTCAGAAACTTGGTCTTCTAGGGTCTTGTGAGGTACATCTATCAGAAGAGGAAAAGGATGTCTTTGGCCATAGCCTTTGCAATCTAGTGAGGAGGGCTTTAAACCAGGTTTGTTGAGGGGAGAGATCCACAATCCTTTCCATGCAGTGGACAGTTACACCAATAGATACCCTGGGTCTGGAAATAAACCACAGGCCAGGAAGAGAATACCTGATGTGGAGGACTATGGAACTCCGGTCATAAAATCAACTTCAGTAGGGGCCCGTCTTACATGCCTTTATACTAATGCATGGAGCATGGGGAACAAGCAGGAAGAGCTGCAGGTCTATGCATGCCTACAGGGCTATGATGTCATTGGTATCACTGAAATGTGGTGGGATGGTTCTTACTACTGGAATGTAGGGATAAGTGGGTACAGACTCTTTAGGAGAAAAGGGGAGAAAGGGAGAGGGTGTTGCCCTTTACATCGAAGACCAACTTGAATGCATGGAGCTCCACCTGAGGAGGGAAGAACTAACAGGGAGCTTATGGGTGAGGATCAAAAGGAAACCAGGAAAAGGGGAGATCACCATGGGAATTTGCTACAGTCTACCTGACCAGAAAGACCTGGAGGATGAGGTCCTTTATAAACTGATAAGAGCAGCTTCAAGTTCACAAGCCCTGGTCCTCAGGGGGATTTCAATCACCCAGATATCTGTTGGAAGGACAGCACAGCATCAGCAATTTAAGAGGTTCCTGGAGTGTGTTGAGGATAACTTTCTCATCCAAGTGATAGAGGAGCCTACAGGAATAAGTGCTGTTATGGACCTTATCCTCACCAACAAGGAGGGGCTGGTGAGTGAAGTGAAGCTCAAGGGCAGCCTCGGCTGTAGTGATCGTGAAATGGTTGAATTGAAGACTGTAAGGGCACCTGAGAGGATGCATAGTAAGCTTGCAACCCTGGACTGCGAGAGACATGACTTTACCTTCCTCAGGGATCTATTTCGCAGGGTATCATGGGAGGGAAGAGGTGCCCAAGAGAGCTGGTTGTTACTCAAGGACCAATTCCTCCAAGCTCAGGAGGGGCTTGCATTTTCTTGTATTCGAAGAAAGAAAAGGGTGGGCAAGGATGCCAAGAGGCCAGCATGGATTAATGAGGTGGTCCTGGATTTACTTAGGTGCAAGAAGAAAGTCTATAGGCAGTGGAAGCAGGGACAGGCTGACTGGGAAGAGTACGGAGGACTTATCAGAGCAGCCAGGATGCAGATTAGAAAAGCAAGAGCAGACACAGAATTAAATCTGGCCAGAGGAATAAAGGGAAACAAGAAGGGCTTCTTTGCGTAAGTCAGTGACAAAAGGAAGGCTAGGAGTGACACAGGGCCTTTCCAGAGGGGAAAATGGAGATCTGGTCACAAGTGATATGGAGAAGGCTGAGGTGCTTCATGACTTTTTTGTCTCAGTCTTTGGTGGCGAAAGCCACTCCATCCAAGTCCCAGTAGACAAAGACAGGACGAAGGGTGATCCAAGCACTTTCAGTGAAGATTGTGTTCGAGATCACCTGAAGAAGCTGAATGTGCACAAGGCCGTGGGGCCTGATGAAATCCAC
>VZRI01002474.1:0-24707 GCA_013397515.1 Upupa epops | reverse complement strand
TGAATTCCCTTTTAATTGTCCTGTCTCCCCTCTCAATAGCCTCTTCACTACCAGCTTGCACCATTAACAACGGATAATAATCTGTTGGTTTAATGAGTTTCAGTATCCTCCTGGGAGGCAGTATACTTCCCTATGGGAAGGATCTGGTCTACACACAGGACCCTCTGTTCCGCTCAAAAAGGTGTCACCCACAACCACCACCCTTCTCTTCTTTTTGTTACTAGAGGTTATGTGGGTTTTTTTAGTGTGTGTGCTCCTCGGCGGTTCTCTAGTTAAAAGAATTTCCTCCAGCTCCTCATCCTGATCCCCAAAATCCAGAGCCCCAAACCTGTTCTCTAAGGGCAGATGGAAGGGTTTCATCTGGAAGGGCACTGTGGGGCAGGAGTGGGTTCTGTTTCTCCCACGAGTGGAAACCTGTTCCCATTCCTTGTCATCAGGGGGAACCCTACCTTCTTCCTTGTGGGACAAAGCTTTGATCTCTTCCAGGTCAGGAGTGCCTTCTTCCCAGTGATAGGGAATACTAGGCTTCTCTGACTCCTGGGCAGCTCTAACAGATGAGAGAGTACCACTCCTCTTATCTATCTCCTTTTCATACTTTTGGATACTCCTCAGCCTGTCCACCTCTTCCCTTAGCTCAGCCACCATGCATTGCCCTAACCCAGGCACAAGACCTTACACTTGGCTTTGTTCTTATGGGCCCACTTCTCCAGATTGTCCAGGTCAGACTTGTCCCTCTGCACCACTCAGCTTGGTGTCATCTGCAAACTTCCTGAGGGTGCACTGTGTCCCAGTACAGACCCCTAAGGGACATCACTTGTCTCTATCTGGACATCGAGCCATAGATCGGACCATTTGGGACTGATATTCTAAAACAGAATCACAGAGTTCGTTTGATTGAAGAGGCCTCTAAGATCAAGTCTGAGAAGAGACAGTGAGAGGAGAAGTTTGAGTGGAGGTGTTTTATATGTACGCATTATTTATTTTTAAAATATGTGTATTTTTAACATAGATGCCATATATCCTTTCGGGGAATTTTAAATTAAATTTTAAGTGGCTTTTCTCATGTTGATATAGCTAATGTTCTGCTCCAGTGGTCGCAGAAGGTTAAGCATCTCACTCCATGTGTTAATCACCTAATACACTATTTAAGGTCAGGATACTAAACAACTGAAAAAGAATCAGTGACATCTCCAGTGATTATCAATGTAATTTAAAGATCTCAAAAGTGATTTGGAGGGGTCATTTAATCCTTCAGTGTGTCCATGAGGTTTTGTAATTGTCATTTTTGTTACATGTATTTTAATATCATGCTCATTCCTTCTCTCTTTTTCTTTTTTCCTTCCATCCATCCTTTGTCACATATTGCGTACCTCATTACAGTGTGTGTAGTTGTTACCACCGTGTGAAGGCAATTCCCCACATCACCAGGTACAGTGTCAATATTTTCTGGAAGCATGTATGTGTGTTTTCAAACCTTTTCAGTGTTGTGCATTGTAGTAGCAAATTTATTTTATATTTAACCTCTTTTAATCCTCTTTTCCCAGTGGATAGGGACTAATAGTTCTGCAGGGAAGTGATTTTAAAAATTAATGTGTTTTTTAAAAATTTAATTTAATGCTTGGAAAAAACAGGCAGTGTCTTTGTTTTTGGCTAGAAAGCAGTACTGTTGAGGTCTTGGATAGTCCCTAGGTCATGGCATGGCCTGTGCCCTCTTTTTAGTAGGTTAACATCTACTATGCAGTATAATTTTTGAAGAATAGGAGTGTCGTTGTCTAGTTAGGCTTTATTGTGGTTGGGAGTCATTTATGTGAAATGATTGATACTCAGATGTAGTTTCCACCTCTGTAATGGTAAATGCAGATGAATAAATTGATTAGTTGTCTTATTCCTGTTTGTTCTAGCTCTGACTTTCAGAAACAAGTTATATGTAGCTTGCTAGGTGATTTATTTTCTTTTTTGAGGAAGTAACAACATCCTGAAGATGCTCATTTGCATGCAAATTTTTATAACTTCCTGGATAGCACTGGCTTGTAACTTGATTACTCCTGCACTTTGGTGGAAGAAAAGCTCATTAAAGAGCTGCTGCAAGTAATCAGTGATAGTGGAAAACCATGTCTTACAACTGCTTTTTGTGGGTAAAAGTTAATGTAATGCACGTATCCGAGTAGACAGCCTTACGTGCAGTTAACATGTACACACATTACACATTAATTATGTGTTTCCGAACATTTCTCTTAAAATAAATGAGAAAGAACTCAAGTTGTTTCTAAATGCAAGTTATTAGATTAAGAGCTGATTAAAATGAATATAGTCTGGTTTTCCTCTGATGGTGACACATCTGATATAACATTTGAAATGCTTGAAATGTTTGTTTTGGAAAAACTTACAAAGCTTGCAAAGCTTGGTATCTAGGTGCATAACATTTAGTGAACATTTTGCAAATTGAAGCATGACTATTCCTATGCTCTTTAGCCATTTCTCAGCTTTTTCTTTCTTACTCTCAGTGTCCTATGATAATTTTCCCATGTAAATATAATTAACTAGATGTTTAAGTTCATGTTTTGATAGGATGGTAAGAGGTGTTTTGTCTGTCCCCGCAACTTCAGATTGTAAAATGAGAATAAGTATTAGGAAGTCAAAAAGAGAAGTAGTGGGTACTTCTCTTTAGTGTAATACTCTCCAGTAGCTGTATTTATCTGTTCAACTTTTGCTTGTATTCGGTGATAACATTTAGAGCTGCTAAGGTTCATTCACAGCCTCATTCACAGCTTACATAGAGGTATTTGGGATGTGTGGTGCCATAAATAAAATGTGGTCCTAAATAGCTGCAAGCTGTGACTTTTGTAGCATACAGAGAAAACCAAAAGCTTTCACGGTACGTTATTATGAGGTCAAACCTAAATGAACTATCTTTGCTTCCTTGTTATGTTCCAACTTGTATAATTACATTACTCTAATGGATTTTCTCTACTTACTGGTAAGGTAAAAGATGTGAGATATAAAATTAGCTATTAATTGCCTCAATTAAGTCAATGGATAAGGATCATGATTTGATTATGGTAATCACATGGGGTAACAGTTTTGTTATGCTACTTGCTATAGAATCACATCTTGCAAAAGCACAAATGTAATTTGATTTAAAATAATTAAAAATTGATCTGTTTTGAACAGTGAGAAGAAAGTACTGGAAACACTGAGACAACTAAGGATATAAGTTACAAAACTAGAGATCGATATAATGGAGAGATAAATGGTTGTATTGCTGTGAGTCCAATCCCACTGGTAAGCTCAGTGGTTTTGCAGCATTCTTGGATTCAAATTAGTAGGCATTATAAAGCATTATAAGCAGTGTTTGCATTACAAAAGCACACAGTATAACTGTCAAGTACTGCAAAGAAAATCTAAATCTCTTGCAGATTTCCATATTCCACTGCTAGTAGGGTTTTGCAGTCTCAGGATCACATCTGAAGTTCAAGCAGTTCCTTTTTGGATTTATAAGGAACATATAATTCCAGCAGCTATTTGATTTTTTATTTTTTTTTTTTAGCACAACCTTTAGTTTGCTGGTCAGAGTTTGGTAAATTGTAGGCATTGAAAATCATTTGGAAGGTGAAGATAAGTGATAATAGAGGAACAGAGCAGGATCTGATGAAAATGCAGGTTTGTATTTTGCTTTTGGGAACAATCTGAGAACAAAACAGCAAAACTTCATTGTGCAGCATCACTTACAATAGTGCTAATAAAATCTGCAGACTGATTCTTCCTGTTTTCTGCATTATAGGTTGCTGGTAAGAGAGCAGGGCAATTCACACACCAGGAGTGTTATTATATTGTATTGATCATGAATCTGCAGTGAGTTGAGAAAAATAAAAGTTGTGTTTAGTTAGTATTACTTAAATTACAATCCTGTTAATCTAAGCCTTCTCTTATTGTTTAGTTAGTATGATACTATTTATTATGAGTATTCCCTAAGTGGTTGGGTACAATAGACTAATGCTTTTTAGGTATAATCAGTAATTATGCAAGAGGTACTGTATGTGTCTGGCTGGCCTATGTTAGTGAACATTTTCCTCTGTGTTTTTTCACTTGTAAAGCCTTTTTGTTTTGGTCACATCTTGACAGTTTGAGCTACCTCATTCACATTGTATGGAGATGGCTATTGGCATTTAAATACTTTGTATTTTTATCAGTGCATCTTTTATGTAGTTTCTGAGGTGCATGGGTAGAAGTATTTGTTCAGGAGGATGGAATGCCCTAGAGTTAATACTGTACTTTTTGATTAAACAGTGTATTTTTGACACTTCAGTTTATAATTATGTGATAAAATAGTGAAATTCAGAAGCACTTTTTCACCCAGATCATTAAATATCTGCCAGATTATTTTCTTATTCAGCTGGCTTGAATTTGTGCAGAAGATATTAAATTCTGAATAAACCCCCCACAACTCTCCAGAGGCTGAAGTTTAAGGATATCTCTGTTTAAGGATATCTTCACTCATGAAGCAGCTGAAATTCTATAGTTACAATTTTGTGGAATATTAATATATCAAATATATCTGTAATTTTAGTTTATAAAGAGAAAGTTACTTGAGTTTCTCTGAAGACATACTTGTGAATTTGAAATGCACTGGGAGTGTGAATGCTTAATGAAATTACGTGCAGACAATTGTGATCAGATGTTCTCTGTTAACATGTGGTATCCTTCTACAAGACTAAGCTTTGTAGCACAGAGCACTGGTCCCTTTTCTTTCAGGCTTTAATGGAACAATTCACTTTTGGCACATCACTGTCTTGGACAAGTGCCAGAAGATACAAGCAAAGGGGGGCAGTGTGTTTCAGTAAATCTAAACAACAGATAAATAATATTCAAAGCCAATTTAACATCATTCTTGTCATTTTCAAGTCTGGTTGGAGTCCTTAAGGGATCTTAATCAGTGTTTGTCAGCACAAACTGAGAAGAGGCGCGTGTCCCCATTTGCTTGGTACATGCTGCTGTTGCCGCACAGTGCTGCAGATAGGTCCTCTGAACTTCATGCATCTTTCAACTCTTACTGTTTTTTGCAGTTCTAATAACGAGCATATTATTAAATGAGGATAAATTCTTCATGACTCAATATAGTCCTGTGATTCACTGTTAACTGCAGTAATCACACTGTTTCCTTATCCAGACATCTAAGCTGTCTGTTTCTACAGTAGGCTGATGCAGTGAATGTTTTCTTCATTCCAGATGTATGTCTGTCCTGCACTGCAAGAGTAAATAAAAAACAGTCTGCCAATTAGTACTTCTAAAACATGTCTCTGCCACAGAAGTTATGCAACCACACTGCTAATTGAGATTTTTGTTTCCATGGGAGGAGAATGGGTCTAAGTGCATGATACCACAGGAGGTCTTAAAGTATGGGCAAGGACGTCTGTGTCCAAGACCCTGCTTTCCTGCTTCTCAGTGAGATATTGTGGCTTTTGGCAATGATATACGTTTTGGGAACAGTGCCACAGGTACTTGTGAGTTATAATTTCAGGTGATTTCCTGAAAGAGGGGGTGAGTGAGTTTAGACAGGATCAATATGACTAAAACTTCATCCTGGAAAAATGTACTGTCTTCTCCCAACAGAGAAACTTTAAAAGTGTCTTTATTTATGGCTTTCCCAATTAGCAATTCTGTCTTATTTTGGTTTCTCTTGTTTCATTTATTTGTTTCAGATACTTCACCCAGGAAAACATAACGCTAGCTTGTCTTACCAAGCCTTCTCATTTTCTCTAAGTATTTAACTACAAATTTTATCATAGGATTTAAGTTGGAAAAGACGAACATCACTTAGTCCAACCATAAAGCATAAACATACAAGCATAAAGTAACAATATAAAGGAGACCTGTATGTGCTAAGAAGTATAGCACTTGCTTCAAATAAATAATAAATTGGTGAGAAACCAACAAGAAATATAGTAGTTAAATGTAGTCAAATATACTTGTTAGTAATTGGGGGAAAATACAGACATTAACTGAAGATTATGACAGAGAACAAGTTGTTACTGATAGGTAACAGTTGACCTGAACAGGATGTAACCATGAGGAGCAAAGCAAATGCTGCCCTTGAAGCATAGCTCTCCCTGACCCTTAGGGCCTCTTAGTAGGAGCTTGGAGATTAACAACTTCAGTTGTACAGCTGAGAAGGGTGTAAAAATAATATTATTTCAAGCATGGTCCCCCTACCTTACTCTCTTGTTTAGCACCAAGCAAGATGCATCTGCCTTTCTCTCCAAGAGTTGATGGGTTTTTCTCCCTTGCCAGTGAGCATGCTGTGCCCAGGGATACTCCACTCATAGAACTGCTACAGTCCTGATTGAGCAGCTGTAGCATGAGGGAATTACCTTCTCTTTCAGCAGGCAGTTTATGAAGCACTCTTAAGAACTAAATACAGAATCCAGATGCCTAATTAAGAATTAGGGATTTTCTCCAGGGCTGGGTGCTGTAACATCATTTCCCACCATCTACATTGCTGTTTTATCTAGCTTGCAGTCAGGTGCTAAAAGGGCTACAGGATGCAAAACAGGCAAAGAAGGAAATAATAAGAGTGAAAAGAATTCTGAGAGGAATCTCAGAAGATTTTTTACTACAAAATGTGTACTGTACCGTGGTACAGAATTCAGCAACAGATCACCTAGGAGAAGGGGTCATTGGCATACCCTTCAGAGGATTTTACCGTGCTGTTTCAAAAGTAGGTACACAGAGCGTAAAGGTAATACATGCATGTACATACTAATACAGGAAGATCCAGCTTTTTGGAAGATTCAGCATCCTCTTTTTAAGGTGCTTTATTAACTACTGCCAAGGAAATCACTAGATACCTGAAGGAAAAATGGCAGAAGTGAAGAAAATTATAGAGTGACAGATGAGAGAAAGAAAAACTCAAGTTCATGAGTGCATATTTGATTGCAAATGCTGGAGGACCAGAAATCATGGAGTGAATGAAACGTTCAAATAAAACTCTGGTAATGTTATAATTTCCAGGCCTTTTTGTGAGTCTGATGTAGGATGAACAAACCCATTAAGTTTATATTTTGGCTCTTAGGAAAAAAATGAACTAGCTCTTAGAAAAGGGGAAACTACAATGACAGAGTCATGCAATTATGGCCACAGTAGAAAATAGTAGTCAGAAGCTTAATATTTTTGATATAGAAGAGATGCATTTTTACTGACAAACATGCCTGTATAATGCTTTATGGGATCATGTTTCATGCATGTTTTCTGTGTCACAGAAACACAATAAATTCAAGAGGTGTTTTTAATCAGTAGCAAATCAGGGATTTGGTTTTCAGAGAAGCTTAACCATAGATTATAACAGCACAGTTCAGGTACAGAGAGAATTTGACTCTTCTGAAAGTAGGAATGAGCAGCCAAAGGAGAGACAGATGGGAAACTTGTTAAACCAGCTCCATTGTCAGTCGTAAAACCATCATGGTTTTACATCTCCATACTGGGGAAAAAAGTACTCATTTGAAATGTATATACAACCTTAGAATAAGACTATGCAAAGGAACACAAAGGTACATGATTTAGGTCTAAATGAGAGTTCAGCCAAGCTGTCAGGATTAAAACACACTGAGTAACACTGAAATAGAAGTGTTGTGACAGCACGGTAGGCACCAGTACCACTGTTCCATGCAAATCTGTCTTAGTGGGCTTAGTAGTCAAGACCAGTTCAGTTGTGTCTCTTTATCAGAGTTATAGTGCAGTCTTTTAGGGAAAGCTGAAAAGTGAGGCAAACATAATGGCATAATTTTAAAGATTTACTCAACTGTGCAAATCTACAGTGAAAGCTGTAGGTTTACAGGACACTCAGCAGTACAGAATGCAGTCTGAAGGGGTTATTTCAAATACTCAGCAATTTTTAAGCTGTTCAGTCAAGTAAATTCCTCAGAAAGTGGTCTGAGCTCTTAAAAGTGCAGTGCAATTGCTATTCTTTTTAGGTGAAATAAAATATACTGAGATACAAATGAAAATGTAATATGCCGTTAATACAATTGGCTATTTATTAGAAAAATGAGCAAAACCCCCACTTGCAATAGGAAGAAAATGCATTGTACATGGCAGTGGTACTGAAACCACGCACTTCTAAAAATAGGTTGACACTTTCAGATTAGAAAACCTAGCTGAAAAGCTGTTAGGATGTGTGAAGTTTTCTTTGGGAGCTTAGTGGTTTATTTGCATAAAACATAGAACAATTCAACAAACCTGAGGCTGGTCTTTAAAATAAACGCCATGGGAAACATGTACTTTACTCTTGTTTTAACAAAAATAAATTAATTGACCTCACAGTGTGATGATGTTGACATGTGTGAGATATAGTTAGGTAATAAGATGAGCTATTTAATAACACATTAAGAAATAAATAATAGATGTGCTAATAAGTAATGAATCAGTCTATACAGTGCAAAACAGATGAAGGATTGTCATTAAAGACTGATGCACTACAGTTTGTCATTTTTCACTTAAATTCATGTTCCAATTTAAGAGCAACAATAAGGCATTAGAAGTTTTACCAATTGTTTTAATAAATTAAAATTGCATTAAAATGTTTTGAGTAATAAGAAAATATTTTATTAGCTCAATGTGCTTTCTGTTCTTGGGAGCATGGGAGCAATTCAGATTTGCGGAGACTGATGGCACACAAATCCTTTCTTAAATCTGTTCCAAATGAACTTGTGCTATTCCATGTTGTCTTCTAGATATTTTGGGAAGTCTAATAATAAAGCCACAGGCAAAGATTTCATAAGATAGTACTAAAGTCAAGTACTGGAAACAAATCTCTACCTTTTTCCCTCTCCTCAGTAAAGGCAAGTTCCTCATGCCTTCCCCTTAATTTTGGCATTTTCTACCTTTTTTTCTTTTAATCTTTATTACATCACCTGAAGGGAAGAGTCAGAGTTTATGCAGTTCAAGCTTTGCCTTGCCCATTTGCTGTATTGTAAAAGAGATAGAGGTCATGTATTATGATACCAAAAGAGCTCAGGAGGGTTTTGAACCCCTATAGGGATAAATACATTTGTGAATGGTTTTGTACTATACATTGTTCTTTACATGCTAAGAGATGTCACACTGTGGGGACTGAAATTTTTCCCTAATTCACTCTCTCCTGAAATCTTACATATTGTGAGGACGTTGCAGCTAGGCAAGTAAACTTACATGGTAATCTCCTCAGCAGTACTGGATCAATACTAGTCAATTAGTTTAGCCCACACTTCTTTCACAGTCTATTAGTGCCTTTCCATATTTCATCACACTAAATCCTTCTGGGTGAACTGAATGGTGAATCATTCTTCATTAGCAGTGCCTTGTCTCTGGAAGACAAAAAATTGAATGTTTGGGGACCGAGGGAGTAGTGACTAGTGAAGGAAAATTCTTTTTGTAAAGTGGCCATGCTAACCACCTTTCCCAAAGCAGATCCTGACCCATAGAATTCTAGACAGGAGAGACATAGCAGCAGGTATGTGGAATTCTATCACACTTATATTGGGTAAACCAATCCAGTATAAATTTACTGTTTGACTCAGGTAATCTTGACAGACTAGTTTTACCTAAAGTCCTATGCTGATTCAGGCATAACCTGACCTAAACTGGCATGAAGCCTGCATGAAGATGTTAGAACTACCTTTTCTTCCATGTGGTGCATTACACCTAAAATATGGTTTTGAACTTGTACTGTCTGTTCACCAAATGCACACATCTGTGTGATCTGGGAGTCATCGTGGTTGTACGAGCAGTGACATCCTACAGCCTACATTTGTGGAGGGACCACAGTGGGAGGCTTAAGAGGTAGCAGCAAGCTTGATGGAGGAGCTGACTTTCTACCTAACAAGCAGTAGATGGAAACCCTAGGCAAAGAATACATAAAAGGAGCATACAATTCTGAATATTATCGCAGTGATAGTTTTTCTTAGAACCCACTAACAATGTAGTTTCAGTATTTCAATGTAATTTCTGTCATCTGAATTGTCGTATTGTTCACAACTTTTTGATAAGTCTGTCCTGTAAATGTGAAGAATATGTTCTCTGAAATTTCAATTTCATTAGGTCAAAGCAGCAGCAATCAATTTTGACAGTGATAACATGACTTTTTTTTCATAAATTCTCTAGACATTTCCTTGATGTCCTTGTGTGGCCACTTTCATAGCCTTAATATAGGAATTCCCAAAGGGATGCTTTACTCTTGTCTTTGAGCTTCTCTATTTACTAGGTTTTTCAACATCAGTTTCTGTCATTTAGCAGAATTCTTCTCTCACTCATGCAGCTGGGAAGGGGAGGGTTATTAATTGTTTCTTGCTTTAACTTAGACCAGAAAACTGATAGTGCTTCCTTATTTGGTTTAAACATCTCCTGTGCTGCCTTTTGAAATAAGCAATACAAGACATGCAACGAATTAGGAAACCTAATTTTCAATAATGTCTTGGTGTTGGGGAACATTTTATTCAGATATAGCTCTGTACAGAGTCTCCACTGGACTTTCTATCATGCAGCCCCAGTTTTAGATGTAAATGAGGGATGTGTCATAACTGAGGTTACTGCTTAGCATGCAATGAGAAATGAATTTGCACATTTTTTGATGAGGCTAAACTTTTGCTTACAAACATGTTACCATTTATATTTTGATTGAAATTGCAATAGTGGTGAATCTACCCTGTTTTATTTCAATGTCCAGAATACCAAGTGGAGCCTTTGCACAAAGCTTAGCTCCACTGGGCTTAGTACTGCCTAGTGCAACCAGAGGAATTATGAAACAACTGGGCATTAGTGCTTTCATGGACAGCACTTCCACTGATGGTGTCTTTCTCCTTTCTGAGGGAACCATCCACCAGGATTCGTGAAGCCAAGACAGATCTTGGATGCAGCTGTAGTGGTTGTACACTACAGTTGTAATGATTATTGTAAAGTAGGACACTTGTGAATATTTCAGTTACTTTTCTGTTGATGTCAGAGAAGGAAGCTCCAGGTTGCTCCATAATAAACAATAGACACCTGTGATTTATTTACTATTTTTATGCTTTGTGTTTGTCAGAAGTAAGAGCGCAAGTGAAAAGCCCTGTCACCAGAAATTTTTCCTTACCTCATCTCAGTGAAACCATAGCAGCAGCAGAGATTTTTGCTTAAACAGGACTTGCAAAATTTTGGCTTCTAGTTCTCATAACCTCTGTAGACACATACAGTGCTGCAATGTTTGGAAATGATGGAGGTATTTTACCAAGCTCCTTTTGTGAAACAGATTGGAGAGATATATTTGTGCTGTAAGGCCTTCAAATGCCTTGAAATGTGATGTGACCTAGTATGCCAAATGAGTTCTGTTCTTTGATTTTTGTATTTTTAAGAGCTCTGATTCTGAAGTACAGTAAGAAAGGAACCATTAATCCTCTATTTGTTAGTCAGATGGATGGTGTAGTGTAATGTAATCACAGTAATCACAGTAATGATGAGGATGGACAAGACCTTAAAGATCATCCAGTCCAACCTAAAGCCAACCAAGTAAACCTAACATCTATATCATGCCACTCAGCACTTCATCCAGCCTAACCTTGAACACCTCTACATCCTTCCTAAACTGAGAGGCCCAGAATTGAACACAGTACTCCAGGTGTGGTCTAACCAGTGCCGAATACAGGGGGAGGAAAACATCCCTCGCCCTGCTAGCCACACCATTCTTGATACAGGCCAGGATGCCATTAGCCCTCTTGGCGCCCTGGGCACACTGCTGACTAATGCTAAGTTTGCTGTCCACTAGTACCCCAAGTCTCTTTCTCTCTGAGTACTCTAAGAACTCCATTCCCAGCCTATAGTTCTGCCCGGGGTTGTTATAACCAAAATGCAGAACCCAACACTTAGTCTTGTTAAAACTCATCCTATTAGAGTCTGCCCATCTCTCCAGTCTGTCCAGGTCCATCTGCAGGGCCCTCCTACCCTCCAACAGATCAACACAGAAGAATGTGTTCATCTCTGCAACTGGTGTTAAAGGTAACAAGGTGTTTGGACTGCAAAGCTGTCTAATGGAAAAGAACCTGGCAGGATTGGTCAACAGCTGTCAGTGTTTCCAGATACAGGCCAAAAGCATTCTGGCCTGTATCAGAAATAGCATGGCCAGCAGGAGTAGAACAATGATATTTCCTCCCTCTACTCAACACTGGTGAAGCACACCTCTAGTACTGGAATCAATTTTGGGCACCACAAGAAGGAGGTGGATTTTCTGGTGCACATCCAAAGAAGTGCAACAAAGATAGTGAAAAGTTTGGAGGACAACTATTATGAGAAGCAGCTGAAGGAGCTGGGACTATTCTGTCTGAAAACAAAGAGGTTTAGGAGGGGGATTTTGTCCCTGTTTATAACTACGTGAAAGAGGCTTTAAGTCAGGTGAGTGTTGGTCTCTTTTCTCAAGTAACTAGTTAAAAGATGACAGGAAATAGCCTGAAATAGCACTGTGTTGGATGTTAGGAAAAAATTATTTTCTGAAAGAGTAGTCAAGCATTAGAACAGGCTGTGCAAGGAAGTGACTGAGTCACCATCTCTAGAGGTGTTCCAAACATGTGTAGACATGGCACTTTGTGGCGTGGATTGGTTGGCATGGTGGTGTTCAGTTGAAGATTGCATTTGATGACCTTAAGCTTTTTTTCCAACCTTAATGATTATATGATCCTGTGATGGTTTTGGACAGGGAACAGACTTCTTTCTGGTGCTGTGTCATTTCATTTAAGCAATCCCCTGAAACTCTCAATGTACATATTTGCTCTATATCACAGATGGGTAGTTTGCCATATCAAGCAAACTTCAGTGTGATCACACATTTTCTAATATTAAAATATTGTGTGTAACATTTACTGTACATCTGACTACAGTTTCTGGAACAGAGAAGGAAGCATCTTTTCTAAGAAGCTTCTATCCAACTGTTTTTTTAAATAAATGTTATAAGTTAATTCCAAATAAACATTCCACTTGACTGTTTGTAAAGATGGTATTCACTGTTTCCCACTGGAATTTAATCATAATTTTATTAGGTTGGATGGGGCCCTGGGCAGCCTTGTCTGGTGGGATGTGTTCCTGCCCTTGGCAGGGGGTTGGAACTTGAACCAACCTAAACCATTCTATGCTCTATGATTCTGTGATCCTTGATAAAGAATTTTAATTGCCAGACTTAAATATGATTATGGCTACTGGGGAAGATTCTCCAGTCCTTGCTTGTGAAGTAGGTAGACTTTGGGGCTTTAACCTTTTGAGGAAAGGAGTGGCTACTAGGTTGTGAGCAAATTGTGCCTGGTTTAAATGATATCCAAACAATCTACTCTGATCAAATGAAGTGCTGGGGACTGAACAATAACCCCTGAACTGAAGCTGACCCCTAAAAGAACCTCACAGCCCAATATTTATCTATTCTAGCATGAATATACATCTTAATGCCAATGATCAGGTAACAGCAACCAGCAGACAGACCTTTCTTTATTTCCAAGCATATGGGAGGGCCACAAAACACATTTGGCTTCATCATGTAGTCAAAGCTAAAACAGATGGCGTTATACACCCTTGGGTTCCTCCTTAAGCCCTAACCACTCTGTGGGCAGAATCCAACAGGGAGGGTGCCAACAGATGACTCTGCACCAGAGGTTCTGAAAGATGCTAGAATGATGAGGTTAAATTATTAGATGAGGCTAGAAAAATGGTATCTGGACCCACTTGCAGTGATTTTAGAGACCTTTACCTACAAGTGGACTTCCAATTCTGATTCTATAATTGCAAGGGTCGTTAGACTGTGGAACAGGCTGCCCAGGGAGGGTGTTGAATTGCCATCCCTGGAAGTGTTTCAAAGTCATTTTAGATCTGGAGCTTAGGGAGGTAGTTTAGTGGTGGGCTTGGGACAGTTGAGTCAATGGTTGGACTTGATGATCTTGAAGGTCTTTTCCGACCTAAAAGAATTTTATTATGAAGATCTTCATGCACTGTTAGGAACTTGGATTCTCTACGAAAGGAAAGCTCAGTATTTTTTGCCTAAGTTTGTGTTTTGTCACTTAGTCTATGGTTAAACAATTTTCTTGTAGTAAATAACAGCCACCATTGTAGTAATGCTTCTGCTGAGTATCTTGTGACTAGATTTGAGCGCTTCAATATTTCTGCTTGGTTTTCCTCATTGAATTTCTTCCTCAAAAGATATTTTGCTGCTGTTGATGATCTGCAGTTTCCAGTAGTACAGACTACTTGCAATTGCCTGGAAAGAGTCCCTTCTTTTCAGTGCTTTTCAAGAACACATTTGTTAACGTTGTCACAATTACTACATGCTGCTGTGTCTACTGGATTAAATTAAGTGGGATCTTATATTGATCTAAAGCTGCAGTGCAGGTACTCCCACTCTGCAAAGTGGTGACTTTGTACAGTGTTCTTTTAATTCAGTTACTTGAACTGTCTTTTAATTCACCGTAGATTTACTGCATTGCCAGTTTGTACACCCTAGAGCCCAAGCCCCATCACAGAGTCGTGATGAATGGGCCATGGGAGATGTCATAACCACCTGAAGAAGTGTGTATGATATAAAGGAAGATGTTCTGATAAACAGAGGCATCTGCTGGGCAAAATGGTGGCAGATGAGAAGAGGCCACCAATGTCCTAATCTCAGTTGCATCTCAGCTCTTTGGGGAGGTTGGCTGGCCGTTAGCTCAAGAAAAAATTGTTTTCTTCCCATCAGACATCCCTCTATTTCTAATGCAATTCAGTTGCTGTTGTGTTTCCACCTAATTCCTGTGTGCTCTGTTCCCTGTGACCCAAAGTCTGCATGACATGAAAGTGCTTCAGCCTCTGTTAAATCTTAATGAGAAGCAAAACTGGCTCTCTCAATGTTTTAAAAATGTAATTCATGACTATGTAAAAAAGTACATGTATTTCAGAGGGTTATCTACTATTGTGTAAGGAGGGAGAAATAATTTCTCATTATGATGTTTTAGTGCCTTTAGAGGTTTTCTGAAATTGAATTCTCCCTTGGTTATACATGCAATTGGAAGGATTTTTATATTTTATGTTTTATTTTATATTTATCTTCAACCTTGCTAGAAAAGCCTTCTGTAGCAGTGGAATTAAACTAGGAGAAACTAGAAGGTTGTTCCTGAAATTAAGGACCAAATTGTCATGCCATTGTATGTCCCTAGAAGGAATTCCACATCTGTTAAGGCTCCCTTGTTCTCTGAGATTTGCAGTTAATGGTGGATCTTGCTTCTGTTTCTTTTCTTATTCTGAAGTTTTTGTAGCACCATAACATTAATACCAATTGTTTCATCTCTGGTGCCTGAGAATGGTCATGGCTAACCTGTTTTAAGCCACGTTTTCTTATCAGCCCCTCNAAAAAAAAAAAAAAAAGCATGAAAAAAAGCAATCCAGCAACCCAAAACAATTTGTGTTTTCATGACAGTTGCTACTGTAACTTATATAGTGAAAGCATCATACAACTTTTATATAAGTTATATGCTTATGTCACAGCCAGTGTAATACTTGTCAGACAACAAAAGTGACTTTCTTAAGGCTACCTGTAACTGTTCCTTATCGTGTGTTTTCCTAGAGCTTGTAATGTGTTGGAATCTACTGGAATCTCTCAAGAATTTTCTCTAGTGTTGTTACTGAGAGATACTTTTAGTGAAAATCCCAGTGGGCACAGCTGAACACCCAGTTTTGTAAACTGTGGTCTACCAAATATAGGCTTGATTACAGCCATCTTATCAAACCCTGGGAAACTAGAAAAGAGTGAAAACAAAGGGTTTCCATTTTTGTCTCAGAAAACATTGGCCCTATGTACTGTGCAGAGTGTGTTAATGAGGTTTATAGGGTACATAAAAAGTAATGAATTCGAAGTTTGAAAAAAATAATACCTTTCTTTGTCACTTTTCATCCAGGTATCCCCAAATGTGAAGGATGTTTCTAGAAAAGACTTGTCTCTAATAACATGAGAGTTAATTAAAAGTGGCTTTAGAAAGCAGGCTTAAACCACTGTATCTCTTGAGCAGTATAGCCATCTTTTCAAACTACATAGAGCAAAACCGTCTCTGTTAATGACAACATCTGTGGCATCTTGTGGCCATATCTTGGCTTTCATTGCCCTTTAGTACTTGGCTGGGAACGGAGCCAAGATTATGAAATGCTTTTGGAAATGTTGGCTCCCTGACTGATCTTCAGGCTGAGTCAGCAATACAGTGGAACAAGTCTTGTGAAACCTGCGGACAAACTTTGCACTTCTTTGCATCTAGGTTTATATTTCCATGCAACCCCAATAAAAAAAAAAAAGTAAATTTTTGTGTACAAGTGCAATTGTCATCAAGCATCATCTGCACTTTGATTAAGAAAGAGAAAAAAGGTTTTGTATATGGTAGTATTGCAATTCAAATCAGCTGTTTACAAAGGAGGGAAGTGACATGAGAGCAGAAAGCTTCAATCCTTTCTCAGAGAATTTCTCTGCAGAATAAATAAAAACTATGTGAATAGATTTTTCAGGGGGTATATGGAACTTTGTCTCCTGTCTCTTTAGAGGTGCTTTAATTTGATGCAGTAAGCATGGGGCAGTAAACAGACACTCACACTAGCATAAAAAATACATGGTATAAGATTCAGGTTTATGGCCCTATAGTCTCAGCAATATTTTTCGCCTTTAATTCACAAGATATTGTTCCTTCTGCCTTATTTCATTCTTAAATTTCAGCTTAAAGCTGTAAAGCATCACAAAATTTGGCTGAATACATGAGATCTGTTTGCTGGCATTGCAACATTTCCAAAATACACATGAAGGCTTCTAAAATCTGTTTTAGGGCCAGGTACCTTTTCCCACTCCTGTTTTAATAAATTAGAGTGACATGCTTGTGTTTTCTTTATCTTTCTCAACTGACAACAGGTCAGGTAGTGAAAAACTAGTAAAAGTAGCACCTGTGAGTTGATTGTGTATACACCCCCAGCTAGAAGCTGCAGGACCAAGAATATTCCACGCAGTCACAGTGTAGTTATAATGACTATTTAAGGGGCTCCAGTTTTTCCATTGTCTACCAAAGGCATCTGCATTATGCACTTTGATTATTTTGAGGTCTTGGCATTTTGAATGCCTGCTTATCTTTCGTTGACCTCTCCATTTTATAGGACTGGTGGCACCTTACAAACTTGCAAACACATTCCCTGTTTAGTGAGTACTAACGGCATTACTAGTGAATATCTTTTTATACGCTGAAGATCTGCTTTGTTGCCGGCTGTTATATTAGAATAATTTATGAGAGAACTGACCAGCTGCCAACAATGTTCTGTGATATTGGCTGGTCCTATCGATAAAGGTAAATATGGCTTTCAATTAAAAAAACTCTAATTCATAGGGTAATTAAAATGTTATTGTCTGTGCTTTCTTTACAGCCTCATAGCTTCTGTTAGAGGTTCTATTAAGAAAATAAGATCAGGTACTCAGTGTAAGTGCTCTTATTTTTAATGAGTGTTAATCTATGAATCTTAAGTGCTGACAACTGTATTGTAGTATCTTGGCTCTCCGGTAGTTTAATTAATAAACATACCTTTGCTCATTTTGTCAGAGAGAGTTTATTGCTATAATGAAATAATGTTGTACTGATGAATGAATCTCTCCATATCTTCAGGTTGATTAATCTCTTAGCACCTGTCACACAGTTTATTCTAAGGTGAATTTAATATTGGTTTTTTTCATAAATACATTTTTAGATAATTATTTTCCTCAATTTCATTTTCAGTTATCTCATTGAAATATTGCAGTTGTTCTCTATTTCAAGTTTTTAAAATTAGGTGGTCACATTTTCTCTTTGATATTTTATGCTAATTGATTCCCTTCTGTTCACAGACTCATTGAAATATTGCCAAAAAATCTAGACAGTTGAGTTCTACCCCACCTTGTCATAGCTGCAAATAGCTTTTACATGTCAATAAAAGGAGTTGTTTTAAAATATTATGTCAAAATACTATGTTTCGTCTTTTGGATAAACCACACATATTTCTCATGACAGAAAGACAGTTGAGAAAAATGGACCTTCATATCAAAGTCCTAAAACTTTTCAGGAGTCGCAGTTTGTAATGGTAAGTGATGAACACTTGTATTTTCTAGTGCAATTATATGTTAATGCAATTGTTATAATTCAGATTATTGTTATTCCTCTGTATCTCATTTTCTCACTCAAATTTCCTCAGTGTCATTTGATGTTTTGAGACCTAAAGTAGCTAACTTTTGCAAAGGCCTAAAAGGAAATTTGCTTTAGTTTCCCATTTCTGAGTAACTGTTAAGTTTCATTGAACTACACCTGGGGCCACTGATGTCAGGAATGAGAAGGGTTTTGCAAGCAGACTGGCAGGCAGACTGGAAGTCTTGACAATTGACAATATGCGTGTTTTATCAGCTATTGCTGTGCGTGCTTTCTATAAATGTGTGAAGGGTGGGTATCAGGAGGATGGAACCAGGCTCTTCTCAAGGCCATCTGGTGATAGGACAAGGAGCAGTGGGTGCAAGCTGGAACATAGGAGGTTCCATATAAATATCAGCAGGAACTCGGGAACTTCTTCCCAGTGAAGGTAATGGAGCATTGGAACAGGCTGCCCTAGGGAGTTCTGGAGTCTCCTTCTCTAGAGATGTTCAAGACCCTCCTGGGTGAGTTCCTGTGCAGCTTGGTCTAGGTGATCCTGTTGTGTCATGGGGATTGGACTAGATGATCTTCCAAGGTCCTTTCCGGTCCCTAATGATTCTATGAATTTTCTTACACCCCTTGGTACTATAGGTTTGTAAGCTTTTTTACACACACAGTTACATTCACTGCTTGAAGAAACCTATCTAATAAGTTACCAACTTGGTTATATTAAAAGTAGTTCAAAGCACATGGTACACTCATGTGATCCCTCACAAAGAAGAAAGCATCTCTGGTTTGGTAGGTGGTACATGGTAAAGCAGTGGGTCTGGCTACCATTTCTGGTCTACTGAAGAACAAGTGTTTAGCTTCTAGAGCAGAAATAATTTCACAATAGAATGTCTGTGGTGGCCCTGAATTACCACAGACTGACTTAGCCATTGGCACTTTTTAAGGACATACTGCCAAAGGACCAGCTGCTTCCTGTAAAAGTCCTGCCATCTGGAGCTTGGAGAGTGATCCCTTTGATAGACATCTTTGGCAGGGATGATCTGCCGCGTGTAATTTTTTTCCTCTTCTCTGTTTTTTCTTCTTTCCCACCAAAGTTTTTGAGGATTTTATACAGCAAATTTCATGGAGAAATGTCAAAAAATTTCTTTCCTGTCTGGTTTGACAGTTGGGGCGGGGTGTGGGGCATGTAGTTACCTGATTAATCATTTGGAATTCAGACTTAAATAACTAAAGTACAAAGTCAGAAATTGTGTTAAAAGACTGTGGGCCATGTCAGAGTTCAGCAGCTAGAAAATACACGAGCAAACAATTTGATGCAAGGGAAGTAAGCGATTGTGTTCCAGCTAGGAAGCTATTTAAGAAGGTTTTTGTTTGCTGTGTGTTTAAAGACTTAAAAGAAAAAACTTCAAATGTGATTAAATCCTCTGCTGAGCTGGAACTGACAAAGAAAGCATTGATTTAGACAGGCTTGACTTCAGGTTGGATAGATGGATTTGCAGTTCCACATAGAGAAATACAGAATAACAGTAACGTGGGATAAAGGACCTAAAAGTGGAACATATACTCAGTAGTGCAAAGTTAAACACTGAGCCGAATGCCAATCTGAAGGTAGGAGTAGACGCTCTTCTACAATCCCTGTGCTAGAGAGCAAAGAGTAGCAAGGCTGTAGCCTTCCTGTGGGTCTATAATCCGATACATATTGATTGTGGATTGACTTTTTCTTAACATAGAAGAACCGTTTGAAGTGTTACACATAGTGCAAAAGTATTATGGACAAGTAAGCGCGAGAACTTGATACTTCTTCAGGAACTAATTTCGCATTACCTTTTCCTACAGTTTAGTTCCAGCTTACTTTACCTTTCAGAACAAAGGGCATAGCAGTGTCCACATGGAGAGTACCTTGCTGTGTAGTTAGGTGGTAGATCATTCACAGCCTTCTGCAAAAGCAGAGTAGGCTCCCTGGGAGCTTTGGCTTCAGTTCTCTCAGTTGCTGCAATAAACTTTCTTAAGGCAGTGCACACCTGAAGCCTACTCTTGAGCAGCAGGAAGATGTCTAGAAGAGCTAGTCCTTTATAAAGCAATGCCAGTCCTTGAAAATCCTTGTCAGTGATGGCTAGAAGCATCAGGGCAGAGCATTTCAGTGGATATAGTGACTCAGATGTCCAGGACTGTTTTGCTTCTTCTTTCTGTTTTGACTTCGCTTTACACTTGTGTGTCTCTGTATCATCTTGGCTGCCAAACTGAAAATTATTCATGATTTCTTGCCATGATTTGCACGAGTCCTAAGACGAGCACTCTGGTCTTGCTGGGTGTGTCTACACGCTAGTTTTATTTACAGAATCCTGTAAAAGCTACCTGTTTGTTTTCACAGTGGTATTCAGTACTTTACAAAATTTGTGCTGAGGTACAACACTGTATTAACTGGAAAGCTTCATTTTATGTGCCTTTCATTTCATACAGAGCTGTCATCCTTTGCGGCACAGCAAAATAAAAAATAATTGCAGTTAACTAAAAGCAGACATACAATTGAATTACTCAGGTCTCTGGTAATGCTATTTTGTGCAAACCTTAAAACAAGGGAGATTTTTTTTTAAAATCAAACTGTATGTGAGTTACTAGGAAATAAGGCTGTAATTCATCACAACCTTGTTATACTGTGTTTAGAGTTTCAATCTCTTGTACTTTCTGGTAGTATGAGGACCCAGCATCAAAAAAGAGCAAGGGGATATATACAGATGGCAACTCACTGAAAAATGAACTGCTGGGCCCCGTGCAGCAGTCACTTTTGTGCTTTGACTGTGAGCTGCGGCCACTGAAACTCAGGCAGTTCCTGCTGCCTCTGCTACAGGTGCAGTTGTCTATGACAGCAGGCCACCGCATGAGGGTAAACATTTCAGTGACATTTTGATGTGGCCTGCAAGGGATGAAATTCCCATGCCTTGCTTTTGTGCTTTTAATAACATCCATAGAATCATAGAATCATTTAGGTTGGAGAAGATTGTCCAGTCCAACCATTAACCTAACTCTGTGTAGCCCATGTAGAAATTCTACACAACTTTTGAACAGCTCCAGGGATGTTAATCCAGGCCTCTCTCAGAGCAGCCTGTTGTAAGGCCTGATGACCCTTTCACTGAATAAGTTTTTCTTAATGTCCAACCTAAACTTCCCCTGAGGCAACTTGAAGCCATTTCCTCTTGTTCTATTGCTTCTTACTTGTAAGAAGAGACCAACACACCCCACATTTAAAACCTTCTTTCACGCAGTTGTAGCCAATGGTACAATCACAGAATCATTAGAGATCACAAGGGACCTCGAAAGATCATATAGGCCAATCCCCCTGACACAACAGGATCACCTAGACTAAGTTGCACAGGAATATATCCAGGAGGGTCTTGAGCATCTCCAGAGGACACTCCACACCCCCCCTGGGCAGCCTGTTCCAATGCTCTTGTGCCCTCATTGTGAAGAAGTTCCTTCTGATATTTATATGGAACCTCCTCTGTTCCAGCTTGCACCCATTGTCCCTTGTCCTATCACCACATGACCTTGAGAAGACCCTGGCTTCATCCTCCTGACACCCACCCTTCACATATTTATAGACATGAATGTGGTCACCCCTCAGCCTCCTCTTCTCCAAGCTAAAGAGATCCAGCTTCTTCAGCCTTTACTCAGAGGGGAGCTGCTCTACTTTCTTCATCATCTTCATTGCTCTATGCTGGACACCCTCCAGCAGCTCTGTGTCCTTCTTGAACTGAGGGGCCCAGAACTGGACACAATACTCCAGATGCGGCCTGAGTAGTGCAGAGTAGAGGGGGAGAAGAACCTCTCTCGATCTGCTAACCACTCCCCTTCTCTTCCGCCCCAGGTTGCTCTTGGCTCTGTTGGCCACAAGAGCACATTGCCGGCTCGTAGTCATCCTGCTGTCCACTAGGACCGCCAGGTCCCTTTCTCCAACAATGCTCTCCAACAGATCCATCTCCTGGTCCCTGTGCTTGTTCTTGCCCAGATGCAAGACTCTACTCTTACCCCTTCAGGCTAAAAAGCCCCAGCTCCTTCATTTGCTCTTCTAAGGCTTGTTTTCTAGATCATTCATGTATGAAGTTTTTGAAGAAATGTGTAGAAAAGCCAAGGTAGAAACTATGTGGTCTCTTTTTATAATGTCTGGAGGCTGGTGGAGCATACTCAGAAACTGCTTGCTCAGGGTTTTCTACCTGCTGATAAAAGGTTAGGATTGGGCCTGCAGCAGATGAAATCAAAACAATTCCAATACCAGAACCATGGAAATATTAATGTCTCTGGATCTGTCAAAAAACCCAGCAAGTGGTAGAAATGCACATTTCAAACTGCAACATAAATATCTTTAGTGAATGGTTAATTCAGTAGCACCTTTTCATTTGCACTGTTAGAAGGTTTTGTAGCCAGCAGGTTCAGTGTTCAAAATGTTATGCTAAGATTAAAGAATACATAAATTGTAATATACCTCTCGTTTGAATAGCTTACTAGTTATTTACAGTAATTCTATCAGAATTACTAATAAGAAAAAGATTCTGATAGTCTTACATGACAGGATTTGGAGCATCTGTTTTGTTTTATGCGTACACATCACAAATACTGTGTTCTTCACAGTTAAATGTTATTTGTTAATGCTTAAAGGTTCAATGAAAAATTCAGCCCCTTTACCCTTCTTGCCTTGCTGCGCACCTATTGAGCTCTCCGAGCAGAGTTGTATCAATAAATTTTGACTTGCTTTACAGCTCCAATTTCATGCTTGGCCTTTCATAAGATACATACAAGTAGAAATAACTAAGTAAAAAAGAAAATGTCTGTACAGATTTTGTTAGCAAACCTTGCATGTGTGTAATCAGCCTTCCTCATCCCTCCTAAATGAAAATGAATCATTAAAAAGCTTCTGTGTTTTTTTGATCTGACAGATCCTGTTGTGTTACTACTACTTCCACCTGTGTGGGGGTACCTGGAAGCCGCAGAGCTGTCTTTAAAGGTCATGGGCAGATGTCTGTGTATATACATAAATAAAGCATGTATTATGGAGAGAAATTGAACCATTGAGTTCTGCATTTAGGAAGGTTAATTTTTGCATGGGTGTACTTAGAAATGTTGCAAGCAAGTAGATTATCTGCATTTGCCTGAACTTTCCCATTGTGACAAAACATGAATAAACTTTCCTTACTTCTAATTGTTAACAGGTTTTGCTACTTGCTAAATGAGAACTTCTATAGTTCGCTAAGAGCTCATTATGTGCTGAAGGGTCAGCAGAGGAAACAAAGGTCTTTAACTTTTTGTACACAGGACTTCTCCATTTTAGAAAGGTGAAGATCTTTTTAGTAAGCATAGTGTGAAAAGTGGTTACTTCCTGGGTGTAGTCACAGTAGTCATATCTAGCCTTACACCAGAAGGCAGGGATTTCAGAATCTGCATGTCCTTTCAGTCAGTGGGATTTAGGGATCTAGATTTCAGTATAAGCCAGACTAGGTTTAGTTCTTGTAGGAGGATGGATGATAAGACTAACCACAAGCATTTGAAACAAATTAAAATGGGTTTGTTATCCTCAGTGAATAATAAGAGGTGTTTATCATCATGCTATTTAACCTTGCTTTATTAGGAGTGAAGATTAAATAGAAAAGAAATATACTTCTATTCTGGAAGAGATTATTTAAAAGCCTATTCCCTTTGAGCTTTCTTGCTATTAATTTTGTTTCAATAAAGCATCATTTGGACTCCTCTGAAGCAGAAATCTATTGGTATTGGAATTAAAATTTCTACTCTCATTCTGTCACCACCTTGTGAGACAAATATTTTACAGTTGCAGTTGTTCAGGGGAAAAAGGGAACGTCCCTTTCAAAAGTGCTGTTTATCTGTGAATATCTTAATAGTAATTGAAGAGAAAATATAATAAAGTACTCAACATATAACTTAATAGGTTATTAAGTATGTTTTATTAACTAATTGCCAGATTTATTATTTACTGTAGCCAACTACTGCAGCTATAAAAGATGTAATGACTCTCAAGTGATCTGTCCACAAACCACTCCTATAAAAGAAATGAAGCGCCTGGAGTCACGAGAGACTTCTTTTTTTCCTTCTGTTAGTTGCCAGTTTTAAGTGGTTAAAGCACTTGTGATGTTTAGCACTATAGGTTAACAATGAACAACGTAATTTAAACTGTACTGAAGGGCAGACTTTAAAGGTTAATAATTTTTACATGATGTTTCAATGACAGCTTTTAGCAAGATACAGTATTCAGAGAAGTGTATATGTATTAATTAGGAAGGTTCCTTGGCAGGTAAAAAAAAAATGGGGTGAAATTAGTTTTTTTACTCTTTCTTCTGTGTTACAGTTTGTACAGAGTCAGATGGTGAATAATTGAGGTCAGATTTACGGATTTATCCAGCATTGACCTAAATCAGTGCCTACTAAACTCATTGTGAATTCTAACAGGCTTTAAGATGAGTTCTCCTTAGTCATAGAATCATCATAGAATCATAGAGTGTGTTGGGTAGGAAGGGACCTCCAAAGGCCATATAGAACAAATCCCCTGCAACAAGTAGGGCCATC
>VZRI01002473.1:0-34360 GCA_013397515.1 Upupa epops | reverse complement strand
TCGCAGAGGAGCTCCAAAACAAACGGGACCCCCCGGCTGAGGATTCACCGCACCGGGACAGGAGGAGACACGTAGCGCCCCGCCTCGTCCAGGATAAGCCCAACCTCCCCCTCCCCAGCACCCCGGGATGCTCCATCGGTGCAGACCTCGGCCGGGAAATCCCCCCCGCCCCCTAAACGCCGCAGGAGAGATGGAACCCGTTACCGCAGAGCACGAGGCTTCCCCGCTCAGGGCAGCCCCCCCCGCTCCCGTCTCACCGCGCTTTGTGCGCGGCCGGGTAGGGGCGGCAACCCACGAGCGCGCGCCGCCTATGCCGTTGACCGGAGCCTCCTCCGCCGCTGCCTAGGCAACGCCAGAACCCGCCACGTGACCCTCCTGGACGCTCCGCCCACCGCACGTGACCGTCGCCTCATTGGGCCGGGGCGGGTACAGGCCACGTCCCCTCGGCGACAGGGCGGGGGCCAGGGGCGGTTCCGAGGGGGCACAGTACCAGACTTGGCGGCGTCAGCGAAGCGGGACTTGGACAAGCATTGAGAGGAATCTAGTGCGATCCTCGGCCCAGCACCGCCAGGTTAATTCCCTCCGGACACAGGGACTCCACCTCTGCCCTAGGCAGCCTGTGCCAGTGTCTCATAACTCTTTCGGGAACGAAACTGCTCCCGACATCCAGCTTCAACCTCCCCTGATGCAGCCTGCAGCCATTTGCTCCTATGGCTGGACACCGGGGAGAATAGGCTGAGCGGCTCCTCACTCCAACCTTCTGTCAAGGAGTAGTAGAGAATAAGGTCTCACCTCAGACTCCTTTATCCAGGCCAAACAGCCCCCGTTTCCTCAGCCGCTTCTCACAGGATTTGTGCTCCAGACCCCTCAAGACCCTCACTGCCCTCCTCTGGAATTCCACCACGTCTGCTACCTTTTGGCAGTACACAGCCCAGAACTGAACACAATACTTGAGGTGTGGCCTCACCAGAGCTCAGTACAGGGGGACAATCACCTCCCTGGTCCTGCTGGTCACAACATTTCTGATACAAACCTGAGTGCACAGTGGCTCATACTCAGGTGACTATCAGGGCCTCTTCTGATATGCGCCTTTGAAACTACACGCCCCCAAGCCTGTAGCCTTCCATGAGTTGTTATGACCCAAGCGCAGGACCCGGGGCTTTCGGTGTGGCCATCCCTCTGTGCAAAAAACAACCAGTGAGAAGCAGGGTAGAGCCCCACACCATACCAGCGTTACCAGCCTTACCAGCCTCGGGCTTCGACTCAGCATCTCCCCACAGAGAAGGTGTTGCTGCAATGGGATGCAAATACACTTTATTACACTTTGTAACAATACAGCCAACGGTCATTTACAGCAGTCAAGGGGCAGCACTGCCTCCAGCCCTAGTGAGCTGCCCTGGCCCTCTACCAGGCACAACAGGGGCTCCCAGGCAAGGGAACAACCACAACACTCCCCCACTGCCTCGCTGCTCAGCAGGACACCCTGCACAAACCAGCAAAAGAGCTAGGACAGCCCTTATGGGACAGATGGGAACTCCTTTCCTGAAAACAAGATAAAGACACCCCTGAAAGGCAGCACAGCAGGCCAGCTTTATCATGGGGTAACCCACCTTCCAGAGCTCATCTCTATCCCAGGGCAGTGAAAAGACAAACAGTTCCTTAAAACTTATTAAAAAGACAAACACATCTGTTATCCTGAGCATGCCTCTAACCACCGAGATTCTCAATGCCTCGCGGCCATCTCTCAGTGTCCCATGCTTACACAAATGCATCTAGAAATGGAACAGCAGCAAATTTTACCTTCTGAAGGTTAGTCTCCAGCAGAGAAAGAGGGACTCCTCTAGGAAAGAACCCAGAGCAAGAATTTAACAGAAGTGGGTCAAACTCCTTGGCACCTTAAATCCTTTATGTTACTAATGCTTTTTTGGTGCCATATTTGGAATTGGAAGTGATTGTAGAATTGTTGCCTGTTTTACTACCTAGGGGAGCTCTTCCTTTTTTCTGTTCTAGGGACAATGTTTTTCCCGTTTTGAGGTCACAGAGTACTTGCATTTTCTCTGAACAAAGAAGCATCCCTTCAAACGCTCTGTCTGAAGTGCTTTTGTGTTCTGGAAGACACAGTACTGACACAAATCACCACAATACCGTGGTTAGAATTCACAGCAGCACCTACTAAACACAGCTCCCACAGCCACGTTCAGCACCCCCTGCAAAACCAACCATGAGGCAGATGCCATCCTCAACAATGTGTTCTCCTTGCTTTTTATAGATTTCACCTACAAACTAAGGAATTCCTAGAAAATGCAGAACATGAATAATTCAGTATGGAGAATGGTGATAGCTTGAGGCAAGATGAAGCCACACAATCTGGATTTGTTTAGGTTACCAAGATAAAGGTAAGTCCATCTTCCTCACCTCTGCAGCAACATCTGCTCTACTTAATGTAAACCAGCGCTTGTTTAATCACCTCACAATCCTGAAGAGCTCAGAGGCTTAACAGTCTTTGTTTGTGAGACTCACAATTCTCCAACCGTGAATGCCAGGAAGCATCACCTTTTTACAGCTCATCCCACAACACAGACCTAACAGCAAGGTTTACCTGCCCTAAAGAGTATTCAAGTGAACCAATTCTCCTGACTCATTCTTGTCTACAGGGGAAATGCCAACAACTGCAGAACATCCATTCTGCTGCATAAGCACCAGAGAAGGAAACACTATCAAAACTTACAGCAAAGCACCTGCCTCTATGGAGACAAAGCAGAAAAACCCGTGCAGCTCTCTAAGCCAGGTGTGCTGGGGACATGGACCCTGCAGCTCAGAACGTATCCAGCTCTGAAGTATTTGGGTCTGTGCAGGGGAACTAAACACAAACATCACTTGTACTGGGTCACATCTGCTCCTCCAGTGCCACAGTACCACCACCAAGAAGCCATTACACACAGCCAGCTCAGAAAAAATGCAGCACTCCTGGCAGCACTGTGCAAAGGCTAAAGAGAGTCTCCCTTTTGTTTTTCCTTTAGACAATTGGGCATTATCAAAGGTTTGAGAAGAAGTTGCACCATATCCTGGATGCTGAGGTCCTGGGATAAGCATGTCTGGAAAATAGCAGGCACTTCTAATTCCAAATACACTGAGAAGAAACTAAGTTACATACAGAACAGCCACTGCATATGCTTTTCATTCAAGCACCAGTAAGTAACTATACACATGGATGTTGTATTTCCTGACTGGGAACCCAACGTTCAAAGCAGAGCGCTCAAGCAGAGAGAAAGGCAAGTGTCACTGCATGAAGCCAAACACAAGCGAAACCACTCCAAGCCTTTCTGCCATGGGATTTGGAGGCTTTACAGGTGGATTCTTTTGGAAAATGTTTTCAATCCAAAAGCAAAAAGTAGAAGAGATGCAGCTACTGCTATTTTTTTCCTGTGTGCCACATCACTTGGTCTCTGCAGCACTGCAAAGCATTGCTTTATCTTACTGAAATCCTCTTCAAAAAGAGAAAAAAGACAGAACAATCCAACACATCCCTTTATTAATTTAAAAAACATGGAAGAAAATTAATAGGGAAAGTTTTAGCAATAAAAAAGGGATCTTGCTTAAAAATCTATAGAACTTGTCTAGTAACATAAACTGATTTCTTTGGGTTAGAGATGACCCCATACAAAACCCCAAATTCAGAACACTCACAGTGCAGGAGAGTCTGGCTACAGACCACTTTTCTACTTTCACTTGAACTCTTCCCTTAGATTCATGTATCCCATTGCTACCAGCTTCAACTCAAGTAGAATTTGTAGCCCTCACAGTAATATTTTTCCTTAAATGGTAATGGATATGTTTTAGCTTTCTGGCAGAAAAAACTCTCTGGGCATGTCAGAAAGAGCTCTAGGGTCACAGAGACTTATGGCTGACTCTTTAGAGCAAACTTAAAGCAGACTGCACAGCAGTTATACAAGCAATTAAGAAAACTCTCATCTGGCATTTCTCTACCAACATCTCTTGGGCCAGTGACAGGAAGGTCAGTCACCATTAAGCAGATGTTAAAAGATGCCAATGGGTTCTGCTCGGCTGAGATGAAAGCCTTTCATGCTCCAGCATATAAAGCAATGAACAGCGTTTCCAAGTGTTCCTCAAAGGCCTCATCCTCTTCCCATCACAAAACTCGGCTCTTCAGCATCATCTTCCTTCTCTTCCTCCTCCTTGCTATCCTCTTCATCATCCTCACTGCTGGCTTGCTCTTGAGATGGGTCAGGCTCTAAAAACACAAGCAGCACGAGTTGGTAGCATATTCCCACGTGGTCTCCTTGTTAAGGATTTCAGAACAAAACAGTCTCAGGTGCTAAGGAAACCAAAGTGTATTAGGTCACACTAATAAGTATGGATGGGTAAGGTATTCCCACTGCCTTCCTTGTTAACTACCTAACAACAATGGAGTCCTAGATACTCAGGAAACACATACCTGGTTAAAGCAACCATACCAAGCAATGCAGAGCTCAGAATATCAAATTCTTCCTTGGAGAAATACTCCCTTACCTCCACCATCACCCCTGTGCCAATTCCACCAATAAATGACTCCACTTTCTATGAAACAGAGGGAGTCAATCACTGAAGTGGTGGATTACCTCATCCCCAATCTCAAATCAGCATGAACTTTCCAGTATCACTGGTCACAGCTAAAGAATGCAGACACCACGGAGGCACTGGGCACATCTCAGTGTATTTCTACTCCCACCCATGTCTACTGGAACTCCGCAAGGCACTGTGAACATTTACAGACTATGTGGTACACCACAACTCATTAAGGTGTGCGCATGAGTAACAAGGGGCATGGCAAACTCATGAAGTCTATCAGAAAACCAGAAACACCTTCTAGAAATGAAATAGCAGATGATGAAAATTAGTGCGAAGTGGGACCTGGGCTATTCCGCTCCCAGAAGCTTTGCTTAGACAAGGCGCCATCCAGCTCGGGCTCTCATCAGTTACCCGCTGGATTTAGGATAGGGGATCTGATGCCACCGCGTGGTGAAGTTCTGTGCCTTCAGGTTTGTTTCGGGCTCTAAACAATGAACACAGCTTTATCAGGTGACCTTATTTAGCTCTCACCTTTTGTTGTAGTAAAACCAGTAAGGAAAAGTGAAAGATGACAACTCGAAGGTTTTATTTATTCATTCAAAAGGGAAGAGAAATGTCTGTCTGTCCCAGCCAACAAACACACTAACAATAACTGGGAAAAATGCACAGATTTCAACCCTGGGCTAGAAAAAGACTGGCTGTTCTTGGCAGAATGAAGATCGTTTTCAGGTTCCACTATCTCCAACGATTCATTATTATTCTTTTAAATACAGGATCACAAACCATAAAGAGTGAAGAACTGTTCTAAAACTGGGGCCATTTGGATTCTAGCTTGCAGAAGGCAACTTACTTGTGCTGAATAAAACCACTGCAGCCCACCATCTGGTACATAGAATCATAGAATCATTAGGGATTGGAAGGGGCCTTGAAAGATCATCTAGTCCAATCCCCCTGCCACAGCAGGACCACCTAGACCAAGCTGCATAGGAACATATTCATACGAGTCTTGACCCTCTCCAGAGAAGGAGACTCCACAACTCCCCTGGGCAGCCTGTTCCAGTGCTCCGTTACCCTCACTGGGAAGAATTTCCTTCTGATGTTTATATGAAACCTCCTCTGTTCCAGCTTGCACCCATTGCCCCTTGTCCTATCACCAGATGTCCTTGAGAAGAGCCTGTCTCCATCCTCCTAACACCCACCCCTCACATATTTAGAGACATTCATGATGTCACCCCTCAGCCTCCTCTTCTCCAAGCTCAAGAGACCCAGCTCCTTCAGCCTTTCTTCATAATTGAGGTGTTCTACTTCCTTCAGCATCTTTGCTCCAGGATGCTGGACAGCGTTGTTCTATGCTGGACTTCTCCAGCAGCTCTGTGTCCTTCTTGAACTGAGTGGCCCAGAACTGGACACAATACTCCAGATGCGGCCTCACTAGTGCAGCGTATAGGAAGAGCAGAACCTCCCTTGATCTGCTAACTACTCCCCTTTCTGATCCCCACCCCAGATGCTGTTGACCCTCTTAGCCACAAGAGCACATTGCTGGCTCATAGTCATCTTGCTGTCCAGTAGGACCCCTAGGTCCCTTTCTCCTATATTGCTCTCCAACAAACAGGTCAGTCCCCAACCTATACTGGTACCTGGTGTTCTTCTTGCCCAGATGTAAGACTATATTTACCCTTGTTGTACCTCATTAAGTTTCTCTCTGCTCAGCTCTCCAGCCTGTCCAGGACTCACTGAATGGCAGCACAGTCTGCTGGGGTGTCGACGACACCACCCAGCTTTGTGTCAGCAGTAGCACAGCACAGTGCCAGCTTCTGATCTAGCCACCCTGCAGAGGGATGGGTGTTCTGTTTTGTTCACTCCAAGGGAACACAAGCATGTTGACTCATACTGCAGCTCCCCTCCCAGTCACAATTCATAAATGAGTAGCTTAAAAAAATAACCAATCCAGAGAACCAAAGCAAAACACAAAAAAATGCACTCTGCTACATTTTTCACTGTCAGGAGTAAAATGAAACTAATGATTAATTTGTCTTTCCATGCTTATACAGAAGGTTGGCAACAGTTCAGCTGAAACCAATCCAATTCAGAAAACCAAAGCAGAAATAAGGTAGAACTGTCAAGAGAAGTCACTGATTATAGAATCATTCAGGTTGGAAAAGACCTTCAAACCTACTGAGTCCAACCATGAAGCCAGCTGTTTCAAACCACTCCCAAACCTGTCCCTGAGCTCCAGATCTCCACGACCATGCAACAACCTTCTCTCTAGACAGCTTGTGCCAAGGTGTCAGGGTCCTTTCCAGGAAGAAGTTTTTCCTCAGGGCCAACCTAAACTTCCCCTGGTGCAGGCCTGAGGCTACCAATCAGCACCACCTCTCCACATCCTCCTGTCAGGAGTTGCAGACAGTACTAAGGTCTCCCCTCAGCCTCATTTTACCCAGCCCCAGTTCCTGCAGAATTATCAGGAAATGCTGTATCTTTAAGAATTACTGCAGAGCTAGCACACTAATCCCCAGCAGCAGGGTGAGCTAAAACACACCCACTGGAAGGCAGCAAAGAGCCTTCAGAAGTCTGAGCAGTCCCACTGACCACTCATTTTCAAGACTGCAGAGAACAGAAGCAGCCAGGTTCCTCACGTTTATTTCTACAGCAAATAAAAGTCATATCTAACAGATGGCACCAAGGTGGTTCCACTCCTTACACACAGTACTGTAACTCTGTCCAAGCTATACTTTACTTTTTCCCCATTTGTTTTCCCCTTCACATTCAAAATACTGAAAGAACTTTTTCTAGCAGAAGATGTTCTAACTCTGCAGTTTGCCAGAACAGCTGGGGCAAAAAAAACCCAACCCATAGCCAACAAGCTCAGACTCCAATGTTTGCTGACCAGCATTTCCCTTACTAAAGGGAAAATCTTCAAACAGACAAGTTAATTGTAAGGTTAAATCTCATCACAGATGCCTTTCAAAGAGGATTTTGAAACTAGCTAAAACAACAAGCTTAAGGGTCAGTCTTTCTATCGATGTGTTGAGAATGCTTGGGGCAGAGTGGAACAAACTTTTGGGCATCAACTAGGGAACAGAACTGTCTTGAGAGAAGAAAACTACATTTTACTGACCTTTCTCCTGCTTCTTTTGTTCGAGTTTATTTTTCTTAGCCTGCAGTTTCTTCTCTTTTAACTTCTGGCTATAAAGCAAAGCAAAAAGATTCTTGCAAAAGCAGTATTGCAAAGCTTTGGCACATACATGTGACAGTAAGGGACATATTAGAGACATCTGGGAAACAGCAGACTGCAGGAGAAACATTCAATTTAAAACTGGTCTTAACTGAAAATTCAGCAAGAGCAAATGTAGACACAGGTAGTTAGCCCCCAGACACTTCTTTATGTGAAGATTAATGGATACTTTTTAAAAGTCTTCCACAACACCACTGCAAGCAGAACTCTCCCAGAACAGAGAAGGAATAAAAATGAGTCTGCTCCTCCATTTTAACTCCCCAGCCTAACAAGCAGGCCACTAGACTCAAGAAGGGGACAAGGAGGTGATGGAGTGTTTAGGCAGCACTTGCTGTTTGAACAGTTTTCTCCATTCTCAGCCAGAGAAAAGGCAGCAGGCCAGCTCTGACTTGAAGACCATCTGTTGGACTCCACTAAATTAACATCAATGGCAACAGAGCTTGTGTTGTGCACTTTGGTGCTAACACACCAGCAAGTCACTTCGCACAGCCCTTTCAGCAGAACATCTCAGCTGCAAAAGCTGTCATTTTCAAAGAAGCAGGAGAGAGGTTGCTCTGGGTCAAAGCCTCTGTCAGAGCTGAGCTGTGATCACCCACTGCTTCTGAAAGGTCCAGTTGGGACAGACGGCAGAATTTCAGTTCTTGTATCACTGCATTACAATGCTCAGACCATTTCTTGTGTCAATCTTGTAACAGTTTCACTCTGTCTGAAACTTCGTATTTCATGCTTTTGATTTTTCCAACTAATTTACTAGACCTGACCTGTAAGACACTTCAGTGAGGTAGGCAGCAGCAGCTACAGGTTTTAACAATCCTGCACAACCCAGACAGAGCTGGACCAGTCACACTGACAGCATATGGTGGACAGCATCAGGCCCCATCACATTCTGGGAGTCCAAATCCACACAAACACCCGTATTTGCACTTCAGTGCTTGACATCAGCTGTTTCCGCTGCTCAACCAGTCAAAAGTCATCAGAAAATAAACCAGGCAAGGTCGGTCACCTTAACAGCAACCTTCACTTCCACAGCCAGACTTCTCCACTGACACATGCAGACACAAGAAGAATGACAGCATTTAGCATGCGGCCCCAGGCAAGGCACAGGGTGAGGGTTTCAATGTCAAGGAACAGCCTGTCCTTACCGCTTCCTTCTGCGTTTTGCTGTTTGTTCTTCTGCAATCATCTTATTCCTCTCCAGTTTCTTCTGGAACTCCTCATCTAGTCTTTGCTGTAATTGATCACATGTCATACTTGTGTCACAACTGGAATTAAAATACTCCTTTTACCAGGTCATGTCCTCTTAGGGAGGAGTCTTTTAGCAAAATACAGAAGGGAGCTCGGCCAGACTTTGTCTAGCTGCTTCATTAAATAAAACCCTATTCCTAGGGATGGAACACAGGCAGCACTTTTAACCTGCAGTCTGAGCGAAGCCTTTAGAGGGAGGGATCCTCACCAAAACAGATGAGGAAGGATGGGGTTCTGCCCTCACAGAAGTTTCAAGTAAAAACAATAAAATAATTTGAGATGCAGACATGAACAGATGGGTTAAAGGATTGGCTTTGGCCAAGAGAGAGTACAAAAACACTGCTCTCTGACAGAAATGCTATTCCATCCAGCCAAGGCTTAAAAGAGACCTGGGCCCTGTGCACAGACACTTGCTCTGATTCTGTCGGTGACATACAGTGATATTAGGCATTTCTATATTTTAAGGCATTTTCACACCAACCTCAGAACACAGACATTCACATGGGGTCACACACACACTGCAGCTCTGACCCCACAGAGCAGAAAAGACAGAAGATGTCTGACACAAAGCACCAAATGTTTCAGTACTGACAGACGCCACAGATCACACACTCCTACAGCCCTCCTCTAATACAGGGTGGTTGGAACAGAATTATTTGTACATGGCTTTCAAAGTAAGAAGTAAGGTTTGCAGCATCAAGTAGTTATGAGGAAAAAAGTGACAGGGTCCTGCTGACCTTCTCAGCCATAGCATCCATGAAATCCTGCCTCTGGTACTCTCGCCGCCGAAGATGCCGGTACACGTGAAACTCCCCACTGCCAGCTCCAGCACTGGAACCTACAATACAGAAGGGTCAGTCTGCCAGAAAACAACACACACTGCAAAGGGCAACAGAAGGGTGATGAAGGCCATGATACTGCACTCTCCCATGTGAGAGCACTGATAGGTTCTGATCATTTTCCCATAAATAAAAGTACAGAATCATTTTGGCTGGAAAAGCGCTTTAAGATCAAGTCCAACTGCTCCCCCAGCGGTGCCCACTAACCCCTGTCCCTCACCAACCCTCATCTCCACAGTTTTTCAAGCCCTCCAGCCACAGAGACTTCCACTCTGGCCTGGGCAGCCTGGGCCAGGCCTGGGCAACCCTCTTGGGGAAGAAACTCTTCCTTAGGGACAACTTAAACCTTAAACATGAGGTCATTTCCTTTTGTCCTACTGCTTGTTTCTAGGGTGAAGAGACTGATCCCTGCCTTGCTCTGACCTCCTGAATTTCAAGGACCTTCTGGTTTCCCCTGAGCCATCTTTTCTCCAGTTAAGCACCCTCAGTTACTGCAGCTACTTCTCAAGAGCACTTGTGCTCCTGACCCTTTCCCAGCTTCACTGCCATTCTCTGGACACACTCTAGCCCCTCAATGTCCTTGGAGTAAGAGGCCCAAAACAGTATTTGAGGTGAGAATATCCTACAGTACTCTCTTCCTGGCACCAGCTTCCTACCAGCCTGACCACATACAGCCATATCCACGCATGTGTCTACTTCTTATGGCCTGAGGTTCAGGTTTAAAGCAGCCAAATGAGGGACTTCCTAAGCTTCCAGTGCACTCCTGGTTCACAGAGGAGAGAGATGTACTTATCAGTTTCTTGTCACCACCAGAGCAGCAGTTTATTTCACCACATGCAGTCCAGGTGCTGGACTGTCATAGGCATTGTGCACTTTGCATTCTAATAACAAGCTGAAAAGATGAACTCAAGAGCCAAACAGAATTTGAAAAAGCTCCTGAAGCAGATTTCATGCCTCTTTTCTCCAATACAATGAGCGACAACAAAAAACTGTCTCTGGCCATTACCACTAAACAATTTTATAAGTTTAAGATAACCCCAGGTGAGCCTGGAGTTATCTGAAGAATAGTATCTTTACCCATCACATCTCTCACAAACTCCGGGGGAGGCCGTGGTGCCCATTCGTTCAGTTTTTCAGGAATTGGTACAGTCTTTTCCTGCAAGAGCAAACCAACCAGTCAACAGAACTTCCTAGGAGCAGAACCCACAACTTTAAGGCATTGTGGCAAGGTGGGATTTGTCTCCCACCGGCTGACAGGTCTCAGAAGAGCACAGATGTACTAATTCCTTCATACATGGGGATCTGAGTCAGCAAAAGAACAAGATCTGGGAGGTATCATCTCTTGCCCTGACATTCAGACCCACAGGTATCAAACCCCAGGAACATTAAGAGTGGCACTGCTTCTTTTCCATATGGGAACTAGAAGGAAGCAAGCCAGCCCCTCCAAGCACTCGCAGAAACTGACGATACAGCCATTCTCAGCAGTCGGGAAAGCAGTGAAAGGTGTCTGTGCACCTTCCATGGCAGGTCTGCTGGGCACCGGGAAGAACAAGGGAAGGAGAACGCATGGCAAAGGGCAGAGGAAGAGCATGGCACTGGGACGGACCGGCCTCCTCCAGCACACCGGAAGGGAGGGTGACAATCTCACCCTGACAAAGGCCTCTTACTCAGGACAACGATCAAACCCACCCGGTAGAGGAACCAGGCCCGTGCTCCCTACACCATCCAAAGCAGCCAGCAGAGCGCCGAGGGGTCAGTGCTTCCCCCGAGGCCCAGAGCAGGGTCTCTCCCCGCACAGCACCCCAGGACAGACGAGCCCCTCTCCATGGGGTGTGGGAAAGAGATCCGTCTCTGGCCCTTCAAGGATCCAGGGAACGAGGGGTCCCGTCCGTCTCCCTTCACGAGTCCGGGATAAGGAAAGGCGCGAGGAAGGGGGAAGTGGAAGGGGAAGGCCGGTCGGTGTTCCCTCGCAGCTCCGGGAGCAGGGGGTCATAGGGCGCGGAGGAAGAAGCAGGTAGTCAGGCCACCACTCCGCACGGTCCCGGGGAGGAGGATGCGAGGCCCAGTCCGTATCCCCTCACGGACGCAGGAGAAGGGGTGGGAGGCTGGCTGTCGGCCCCTCTCCCCTCACGGCCTCCAGACGGGGGGTGGTGCCAGTAGCCCACTCCGCCCTCAGCCCCGCCGGGGTCCCTCACCGGGTTCCTCATGAGCCGCTCCAAGCGCAGCCGCTGCTCCTCGGCCGCGCTGCGCGGGATCACGAGCGGCTGCGGCTCCTTGCGGGGCCGAGGCGGCCGTGGCGCCGAGGGCGCCGCCATGTTGAAGCCGCCGCCGCTGCGTCCCGCCCTCACTACGTCACAGCGGGCGACGCGCTCGAGGTTGGGAGTAGCCGGTGTAACCGTGGTTCCCCAGAGCAGATCCCACGGGAACAGCCCACGGGGGTCTGGAGTGTCTCCAGAGCAGGAGGCTCCACAGCCTCTTTGAGCAGCCTGGGCCACGGCTCTGTCGCCCCGACAGGCAAACAGTTTCTCCTGATGTTCAGGTGGAACCTCCTCTGTTCCAGTCTGTGCCCGTTGTTCCTGGCTCGTTGCTGGGTACCAGCGAGCAGAGCCTTCTCCCTTCCTTCTAACACCCACACTTTAGGTACTTACAAGCTTTGATGAGATCCCCCCTGTCTCCTCCAGGCTGAACAGCCCCAGCTCCCTCAGCCTTTCCTCATGAGGAAGATGCTCCAGCATCCTAATCATCTCAGTGGCTGCAGGGGTCTCTCTCCAGTAGTTCACTGAACTGGGGAGCCCAGAACTGGACCCAAAGGTCCCCCACTGCAGTATCTGCCACATTCTGTCCATGCTCTGGGCTTGGTCCCTAACAGCAGAGTGCTGGAGAGGGAGGAAATTCCGGGTATTTCACACTGGCACCCCCAGTCCAATTAAATCACTTTCCCATGATGGCACAAGCAATACAGGGCTGCGTAGTGCTCCCGGGTAAGCTGCCCACAGCATCTGTTTGTGTCACTTTGGTAATTAAGCAGTGCTGCCGTTGCTACCCACAGGCTTTGTCCGCTGACAGTGATGAATGGTAGCGCCATTCCCCGTGGAAAAGCCTTACCAGGCACTGGAGAAATGGGTAGGTAGCAGCCAAGACACTGCACTGTCTGCCCTCAAGTTCTTGGGCTTTGCTGGAGCAGTGCCTGGACCAGCTGAGGGCTTGTTCACCCAAATCCACACCTGTCTGGTGGGGATGGAGGGAGCTGTGAGTGGAGGATTAGAGCCAGAGCTGGCTGCAGTACAGGCTTCCTCTGCAAGCCACATTTATGGTTAGGTCACCACGACCCTACAGAAATGGCATGGCATGCACTGGGCTGTGTGTGCATCAAAGAATGAGCTAGGAAAGGTCATCTGCCATGGAAGAGGGGCAAGAGCCTTTATGCAGTTTATGGAGATAAGCCGGAGAGGAGAAGCTGGGCTCTGGGTTTCAGACAGCTTTGTGCTGTGCAGGTGGAGAAGGTGACAGGAAGGGTAACAGCTCCTGAGATTTATGCGTCATTTGTATGATCTGAATCTATGAAACCCTCTAGTTCTTCCCCTGTGAAAAAAGTCGGAGCTGATCCTCAGGTTCAACCCTATGTTTACAAAAGACTTTTCAGCCTCTACAGAGGTTGCTATGGAAATCACACTAGTTTATGCCTCATGTTTGTCTTACCAACCTGATTTGTAAAAGAATAGTGCGAATTTAGCATTGGCTGAGTTCCCAGCTGGCCATGCTGGCCCTGGAAGGCATCTTGCCTGGAAAGCAGTTGCAGCCCTGGCTGAAGAGATGCAGCTTCCCCCACAATGTCTGCCAGCTCATAGGCTCCTGTGCCCACGGCTCTCCCAGCTTTGGGTCCTCTTCAGATCCCACCAGGACAGAATCCACTAGTGCCAGCTTAGTACATGTCCCAGTACCCTCTCAGTTGCTGCAGAAGGGGATTTTGGGAGCAGAGCTGCTGCACATCAGTCAAGTTTCCTTTCCCCTCTGAGTACCACGGAGTCCAGTTTATCTCATGAAGTATCACCCTGTTTCCTTCTCCTCCCTACTTGGCCATTTCTCCAAACACTGGCTTCCAAGAGCAGGCTGTGAGTGTTGAGCTGCCAGGGCCCAACCCTCATGCAAGTCCTCATGAGAAGAAGCTCTGCCCAAAGACATTGTGATACCCTAAGGGCTGTGGGTAGCAGCTGAGTAGCTAAGTTCTCTTGCACAAAGTGTTGTTTGTACCAGCAACACTCACAGCCCAGGCAGTTGTCTGTCATCTGACAGTGTGGTGAAAGAGACCTGGGAGTGTTGCACCCTCAAACAACATGTCTAAGGATTTGATGCAGGCTTCTGAGGTATTTTACATAGAGTACTGTTAAAGTAGATCTGACGAGAGTATTACCTGGCTCATAGGAAAAGCATTAGTATTTCATGATACCATTAAAAACTACAAACTCCACAAATTCAGAGTGCGGGGCCGGGATCTGAGCAGAACTGGGTTTACTGGAAACAGGAGACTTGTGTGAGAACAGAGAAGCGTTATGTTTTCATACTGCAGTGCAAACCAAACAGCACTCAGCTCCCTGATCCAGATCAAACCAGCCCCTTTGTGTTTCAGAGCAAAGACATGCTGAGTTTTCCTGCTGAAGAGATCCTTCTGGAAGCCTTTGCTGAGAAAGGCCCTATGTGTCAGGAAGGCAGGAGCTGCCATAGGAAGCACGAACAGCCATAACCAGTGTGGGAGGCCCTGCTGCTGGAATCCCTTCTTTATGGTGTCAGCAGAGTGCAGCTCAGCGCCAGCATCCCACAGCCCAGCCGTGGCAGCCTGGCACACACTGAGGCTGCTCCCCCTCATTTCATTCACTACTCCATCTCTGCATTTGACGCAAAGGGCTAATATATCCTGCCCTCCCAGAGCACTCTGAAAGTGTGTGTTCCAGCAGCACTAACGCTGTAATTAGTCAATTTGCTAATATGCCAAGGTGTGAGGCAGGAGGAACAGCTGTCCCATAGCACATTCCATATGGCAAGGCTGTCCCCCCTCCAGCTGCCCAGTTCCTGATGGAGCTCTCCTAGAGCAGTGAATAGGCTCTGGGGACTCTTGTGGAGGGAATGTTTCTTGTGAATGGATCATGACACAAGCGAGGGCTGATTCTCAAGCTGAGCAGCTCCCTCCACCCTCACCCCTCAGGAGCCATGTGTTAGCTATGTCTGGGAGCTGTGTCTGTCACATTGCTGAGCTGTGACAGTAGAGTCTGGGACAATGTTTTCTAGTCAGGAGGGACCATACAGCAACATACCATGGCAGAGCACAAGGCACCGCCTCCCAGAGAGACAGGGCAGAGAAAGAGGAACACCATGCTGCAGGGGATGTGGCTGCTAGATGTTGGCACAGACCTTTGGTGAAGGCGGTCTGCCTTTACTTCCTGCAGATGCTCATTCATCTGCGCTGCTTCAAGGATGGAGCTACTCTGATTTGGACCAGTGACAACATAACAGCCTGAGAGGAGAGGAAAGGAAACCCTGCCCCATGCAGCCTGGGCCCATCCTCCATCTCCCACTCCTTGATGATGAGAAATGCACCATGTTCCTCCATCCCAGGAGTTTTCTGCCAAGCAGAAGCAACCTGATCCTAGGACCAGCTGCCTCAAAACAGTAACAAGGTCTCCACACATGCAACACCACAACATCCTCCCTCATTTCTTTCTTTCTCTCCTAGTAGAAAGCCCCAAGCTCAAGTGCTGACCTTTTTGCAAGTAATTTTATTTCAAAACTGGAACTCAAAGTCTCCATTTGTTTCACAAGTCCCTTTTTTGTTTTTTAAATAAAATTAATTTATTCTACAGAACAGTAAACTCTTCCAGACTCTTCCCTATTTACAAATGAACATTCTTGCTTGCAAACCAATGCTTCCCCCTCCTTTTCCCACCCTGTTACAAATCAGTTAGCATCTGAAGGTCTGTAAGGCAGTGCTCCTACTCACAACCACCCAACCCCTGGGACCTCAGTGAACAATGTGAGAGGCAATGTCTGGGCTGTAGCCAGCAGTTCCTCCTCATTCACCATATGTGAGGAAGAAGCAGGTCCATGTTAAACCTATCGACTGTCCTCTCCCTGCAGTTCTGAGGAAGGAGAAATACCATGGACCAGAATGAGCTGCTCTCACTGCTCTCTGCAGTACCTCATGAAGGAAAAAGGCAGCATTTGCTGCAGGAATGAGATCCACCAGCCTTCATCTCACACACCCATCACAGGAGGATGGCAAAGTGCCTTGGAGACACCTTCCCAGCTGTCTTGAAATGGGAGACAAGTGATGCTGGTGCAGGAGACATGTTGTGCTAGCTCAAGGAAAAAAAGGTACCTAACAAAAATAACATAAACTGACTCAACCCAAAACTCTGGGCAAACTCAAGGGGTTTTGAGCTCGGCTGCAGCTTGTCTAATACTTCTCTTGGCACTAAGTGGTAACTTCTGGCTGGGTATGGTGGGATTTGCCCTACCTATCCAGCTTCTTCAAATGCATCTCACTCAGCTCAGGTCCTGTCAGCGTGGTCATACACAGAGGCAGGACTGGTGGTGATGGGGAAGACCAGCTGTGCAAGTTAAACCACGAGTGATGTGCAAGCACTTGGTCTGCAAGCAAAGCTGCCCTTGCAGAGGGTCTTGCAATGACAGGAGGCACACAATCCTGGTAAGGAGTCTGGCCTGTACAACCACACCTTAGGTCATGTTAAACCACCCTTAGGGCTTCAGTTACCTGCAGGAAAAGCATCAGCCACACACTGCATGCCAGGGCATCACAGGGTTCTACTTTATGCTCTCTTCCAGGGCTCTCTTCTATCTGGAACCTCCTTTTACTGCTGTGTCTGCACTGGGATATCAGAAAGCCACCAAGATGCAGTTTACACTACAGTGCCTGGGCCTTCCCTAGCAGGGCTTTCCATCTGCTGGGGAAGGACACCAGCCATTGGCAAAGGCAAATCCTGCCTGGCACTGCTCAGACTGGCCTGGCCCCTCCCACCTCAGGTGACTGTTCACCCACTAGGCACAGTCCCATTCCTTTTGCTTTTCCAGGGCTTTTCTGTTCCTCTCTAGGAAAAAAAAAAAAAAGAAATCACTCTCAAGGGGATCTACTGAGGGTCTGTAGCTGTGTAGTACTTCCCATTGTTGGGAGCACAGCCAAGTACCCACAGGATGAGGCTGTCCCTCACCTCCAGACAGAGCTCTCAGCCTGCCCCACTCCTGCTGAGACACCCTGAATGACCAACAACAGCTGCAGAGCAGTGGGGTTGTGATATTTTTTAAGGTTTGCTTTGAGCAGTAGAAAATCTTACCCAGCTGTGGTAGAGCGAAGGCAGAAGGCTGAGCTGATGGCCCTGCTTAGGGTTTGAAAAGAGTGAGGCAGAGAAGGATGCGTTTATCCAAAGACTCTCTGTAGGTATAGCAAGGAGAGAACCCAACAGGAATGGCAGGACAGCAAGGAAAAGCCTTCCAGGAATATGATAAAACTTTGGATAAACACATGCCCCAGAGGGAGCCCTGCAAGGCAGCCTGGATAAACCCTCATGCCTCTGCAGTAATGCCCTCTCGGGCACACAGAGCCATCAGTGAGAAAAGCCTCTGCATGGAGTTCTGCTGTTTCCACAGTCATCCCAAGATGTTAGGGCCCCTCAGCAGCCGTTTTGTGGGGCTATGGTGCCAGAAGGCACATGAGCCATGCTGGGCTCTCACCTCGGAAAGGATGTGCCAAGGTGGTTTGGCTCGAGGATGGAGTCCATCACAGCTTGGGGCTGCCACCCCACGATGAAGGAGATGTGGGGACTCCACTGGGCTCTGGGAGAGCTTCTGGTCTGGAGAGAATGAGAAGAGGCTACAAGTTTCAAAATGGCACTGACACTTTCAGCCTCCCAACCCTCCAGCACCACCCCAAGCTCAGGGCTGGTGCTGGGTCCAGCTGACAGCTCCTGGAAAGCAGGAGGAATGACAAGAACATTCCAGCTGGGATGCTGCTGGTGGCAGGAGGAGACGGTGAAGCTGGTGCAGCAGTGAGGGGCACAGATGCCCCACATTCCCCCATCAACCAGCCCTCCCAGGCAAGGGGATGGTCAGTAGAAGGAGTATTGGTTTTCCACTGCCCGGGTCCGGCTCCGGGCACTATCAGCCTCGTGGTAGTCCTCAGTACTGGTGGTTGATGGCTCTGGCCGTTGCTCAGTGCTGTCGCTGTGGCTCTGGGGCCCCAGGGCACCCTCCAGACGGTGGTAGAGTGTGGGGACAGAGACAGCAGGGGCCACAGATGCCCCTTCGGCAGGTGGTGGGGCCGGTGAGCCAGTAGGTGTTGTGCTGCAGAAGTAGTGCGGAGGTGGTGGGTCAATCCGACAGCCTGGTGGCTGTGGCACAAGGGCTGGCAAGGGACCGGCATCTGCAAGAGAAACAGGAAATGACCCCATGAATCCTTCCTTGGTCCTCAGTGCTGGCAGTCCCTCACTGGCTCCTTCCCCTGTCCACCCTTTCCATCCCTGTCCCTGTCCTTCCCCAGCCATTATCCTGGCCCACTCTCAGAGCAGGATGCTCTGAGCCCCACAGACCCCCCAGTTTCTCTTCTGCCAAGACTCAGGCAATGACACCCATAGCCAGGGAACACATGTATCACCGCAGCACAGCCCTGTGGCTGCACACTCCTCCCTGCCCACCTTCAGTGGCAGAACACCCCACACCCTCCACAGACAGAACACCCTCTCCACATGGCCATGCACAGGGATCAGAGGGGAAATCCCAAAGATTCTTCATAGGTCCATGCAAGACCCCAGCCCAACCACCAGTCCAGCTCTTCCATGCAGCCCACAGCCCCAGACAGCCCTGGTGCTTACCAGACAGTGGACTCTGGGCCACGACATAGCTGCGGAGGGTGATGTCAGCTGCGCCGCCAGACTCAAGGGGGATGGGGTGTGTGTGGAAGTGGCGCAGCATGTCAAAAATAGTCTGGAACCAGAGGTGCTGGACATGGCACTGCCCGCTCTCATTCAGTGACAAGCGGAGGTGCTGCAAGCACAGGAGGCCAGCAGGTGAGCTGGAGGTTACTGGGTTGTTATTCACCCTTGCTATCAGCACTAGGAGCCACCTCCATCAGCTAAGGGAGGTTTGCTCCTAGCAGAGGACTTATTTTAACCTATTTTTAACCTGCCTGGCCAGAGGGTAATCCCACTCACTACAGCCCCATGAGAAGTTTGTTCCCTCCAGTCAATGAACCTGGCAGATGCAGGCAGGGAAGGGCAGCTGGGTGCAGCAGCTCTAACTCCAGTAACACAGGCAACCTAGGGAAGCTACTTCTAGGGCAGGTAACAAGACCAGGCAGTTCTATCTCAACCCCTTATGCCATCTGATCTCTGGTAGAAAAGAGACCCAGAGTGGGTGGTGTTTTTGTTACAGGGCAGTTACAGTCTGCAGACTTCAGGACATCCACAAGAAGGAGGTAGGGGATGAGGGCTCCTGGCAGGTATTTAACCTTGTGCCCCTGTGGCAGGCACAGACCAATCTGGGAAGTACTGAAGGGGCTGGGCAGGGTGCAGGGGCTGTTGAGGAGCAAGGGCAGGTGGTCCCTAGAATGTTCTGCCAGAATGCAGCTTCCCGCAGAGCTGCCACATTTGGGGTCACCACATGTCACTCACAGAACCCCAACTGGGTGGGGAAGTAGCCTGGGGTGCTGGGCAGGGCTGGCAATACCATTCAGGAAAAAGCAGAGGTTACCAACCTTTGCTTTCCCCTGGAAGTTGAAGGTCAGCACGTACTCCCCAGGCCGCGTTTCACTCTGTCGGATGACGAACAAGCCATGGCTCCGGGCACCCCCAAACAGAACCAGCTGAGCCGCCTTGATCCTTGACAGAGTCCCATGGAACCAGGGGAAGTCTGAGAGGCTGATCTCTGCCTCTGCCTCACAGTCCTCTCCTGGACACAGGGACAAGCAGGTTTTTAGAAAGCAGGCGGACATCACACCCTCCCACCCTTTCCTCCTCTCCCTCTGTGCAACCCCAAGACTGAAGCACTGGGGCCACATCCTGCATCCCAGTACCTGTGAGATTCCCACTGTCTGCTGGGGAGGACTCCAGGGTCTGCAGGAAGTTCTCCAGTGGGACATGGGTGAGGAGCTCTCCCAGAGAGTCCCTACTCCGGCTGTGGGCTGTGGGGATGGTGGTGGCCATGGTAGTGTTGTGAACGCCCGGCAGAGCACACCTGTCTGGTGGCCTGGGTACATCTGGAAGGGAATTTGCAGAGGCTACTGGCTCAACATCACTTGGGCAAGGTTGGGGGCTGTCCTGCTCTAAACATAACCACACTGGAGCAATCTGGCTCCAATCAGGGCTAGGTTATGGCTCAGGCCACAGCTTAGGGCACATCCCCTTTCAGGCTGTGGCGAGTTTCCTTCCCCTGGTGTGACTGCAATAGGAGGCAAACATGTGTCATGGTTGGGCACAGAAATGAGGCTGGGGTTGTGCAGGTGCTGTTCACTGGGACTTGGAGACCCCAGAGCCTGCAGACAGGGACTTGATCTTCCACATGTACCAGGATGCACAGGAGCAACATCAACATTATCAACAGGGGCCACGTCCCTGGGACAGGGGCAAGCATGAATAAAAGAAAGGTGATGGACAGAAGGTCCATTCCCACGGCACCTGCTTCAGGCTCCTTGGCTTTATCATTGTCAGGATCAGGTCTCCAGAGCTGTGCACCCTCCCTAGTGGGTGTTTATACCAGATGTAGGTTCTTACCATCAGCCAGGAACTCACAGCTGCAGGAGGACACTCTGCCCTGCAGACAGGCTCCCTGTGTGCAGGACGCCAGCTCGATGTCATCCCCACTATCCCTGGTGGTAGAGCACAGAGCAGAGCAGATGGTCACAGAATAAACATGGTTGGAAAGGCCCAACTAGATCACCAAGTCAAACCATACCTACACCCACAAATACCTAAATACCCGATCACACAGGGCTGCCAAAACAGACATGCACACACGTGGCACCTCTGCTCATGGCTACATGTGATGGGGACATGACCAAAGGAAACTCCAGTGTGATGTGGGAGCACACCCCAACACTCCTCGCCCCCTCTCGGTGGAGTGGCACTAACAGAAGCACACACAGCACTGAGGGGCAGAGCACTTGTCCAAACATTGAGGCCTTTTCTTGGCAAAAAATCTGTCTTGGGAGGGATTAAACCCGTGCACCCTCAAGACAGGGGTTATGCCAGTTGGCCCCCACTGCAGTGTTTTGGTGCAACTTTGCCAGACGACGTGAAAATCTGGTAGCTTGAGCTTCAGCACTTGGCTTTGCAAGAAGGGTGTCCCCCCACACACACTGCCACCACCCACTGCCACCCAGGGGTGCTTTCACTTCCCATAATTACTGACACAGAGTAATTGCATCCCTAAAAGACACCCAAAGTTCAGCATGAAACAGCGAGCAGAAGCGGAACAAGTCAGAGGCCACAGTAGTGCAGCCCCTGCCAGAGCACCCTAACTGCCTAGCCCTGTCTGTGCACTCCAGCCCCCTTCTTGCACAACCCCACCACTTGCTCCATAGGCTCCATAGCCTATTTTTATCCTGGCTGTGGTGAGAGCCCTGGAGTTCCGGCATCCCTCAGCTTCTCTTGCTTAATAGTGGCCACGTGGGCGCCAGCAGCGAGGAAGCAGCTGCGTTATTGGTAACGGCTCATGAGGGAGCTGCTGAATTATTTAGCGGCCAGTAAGTGAATCAGCCATAGGGAGTCATTCAGCTGCAGACAGTTAAAAACAAGAAGGCAGGAAGGAAACCAAAACCAACGGCGCTGCACAGAAAAGCCGTTGACGGGCGCTTACGCAGCGGCTCCAGTGCACAGCCCTTGGCAGAGACACAGGAGCTGACTGCACATTTGCTCTTGGCACCAAGCGCATGTGGCAGTGTATTAAACAGCTCATTACTATTTGTTCTGGAGTTCATTATTATTTGCTTTACAGTCACGTCCAGAGGCCAAAACTGGACTGCGCTGGGCGCTACACAAACAGAAAAGGCTGGGAGGCTGCCGGCAGCAGAGCAAGGGGCTGATGCTGGGCTACCGAGAGAGAGCACGGCCATGGGAAACCAGCATGGAAACAAGCAGTGGGGCAAAAAGGGCCATTGCCCAGCATCGCCTCCATCTGCTACCCAGCCCCAGCACTGCTTCTTGAATTACATACTTTTAAAAGAGAAAGGAGCTGAAGTGGCACAGAACTAGGTGCATCAGTGCATCATCCCTGTGAAATGCAGTCTCACCAGTGCCTGACCCTGCAGCACCCAGACTGTCTTGCTCCATCAGAAGGGGGTAAAGGCAGCTCTGAGGCAGCTGGAGCCTGTTGCAGGTTTGCTCCAAGTTTTCACCTCTGCAAGCTCAGGCACCTTATTTTTCCAAAACTGTGCCAAGAAAGCCAGCACCCAGGTTTCCCCAGATCCTGCTGCCCCAGGACCAGGGCTGTCTGAGCCACTGCAGGGCAACAGCATAAGGCTTACAAACCTCCCTACAGCATAACCCACCACTCAGAGTGATGAAAAAGTAGATGAGAAGTTTGGGCAGAACTGTTGTGATCCCAATGACAATAGTAATACCATGTGATAGATAATATACCAGTTCATTTAGCCAGCAGAATCTCAAGGTACTGGAAAAAAGACAGGAAACAGCTAAGAAATAGAACACCCTCTCCCACTTTAAAACCACTACTCCTGCCTCTATCACTACACTAATAAAGAGAAGTACACACAGTGTAATTCAGTAATAGAAGCATAGAACAGTTTATGTAGGAAGGGACCTTTAAAAATCACCCAGTCCATGCCCCCTGCAGTGAGTAGGGACAGCTCAGGTTGCTCAGAGCCCTGTCCAACCCAGCCGTGAATGTTTCCAAGGATGGAACTTCTCCTACAGTATAAAAGGTTCAGCAGAGTGTTCAGAGCTTCCCATGCTGAGGGCTGCATTCTCATATCACCTGCTTCTGACAGCTGAGCAGGAGCAGAAAGGGGTGAGTAAGCGAGCAGTACTCTACATGGCTGCAACTCTGATACACAGCTGCCAACTTCACTTCCAGACTCCTGCTGGGCCAGCTCAGGGACTTTCTGTAATAACCTGAGCAGCAAAAATCGCATCAGAGGTGATACCGCGCACTTGGCAGCGAGGTCACAGCTGCAGTGGTGAGCTTGGCCCCTGCACTGCACCCGAAGATCCTTACCCAGGGTCAATGCAGTCCTGGATATCTGCCACCCAGGAGTGCTTCTGCAGGGAGTCAATGGTCTCCAGGATGTATTCAGCCCCGTTCTCCACCTGTAGGCAACACAGGACAGTGTCATGCTGTGCAAGGGTACTGGCCACGCACCCGGGAGCCCAGCAGGACGACCTCACATTCACCTGCTGCTATCAAACAGCACTTCAGATGTCCCATCTTATCCCAGCAAAATGATCCCCAGAGGTGTTTGGGAAAGTCCAAGGGTGACCCCTCAGATAAAAACTCCCACCCTACTGTTACCAGCAAATGCAACACAAAAGATTTCTCAGCCTTTGTGGCAAAGCCACAGCTGGCCAGTGGCAACCTGCCAGCAAGACAGAATCCCCCACCTCTGAGATGCCCCAGTGTCCCCCCAGGACCTGGCTTGCACAGGCAAAGCAGAAGCTGTGCTGCTCTCTGCCCCAAAATCCTGTAGACACCCAAAATCAGGAGTTTAAACCTCTGTTGTCTTTTCTGTCTGCCAGTCCACGAGGTGTCTGATTGCAACAGGCTGGGAGAGAAACGTACTAAACCAGGAAAAAAATACAATGCAAACCAGGATGCAAAAGACCCTCCAGAACTGCGAGCCCAAAGGAGTTGAGGGCCAGGCAGGACCTTGAAACCACATATGGGCAGCACAGCAGTGGGTCTCCAAAATTCCCTATTCAACTCTGGTGCCTCTGGCAGATTTCCCCACATCCTCCTAGCCCCCAAGCTGGTAAAACAGCCCTGACTCCAGGAGGGTATCGCATTGCCAGCTGAGACAACCTAACAAATTAAATAAATTACAAACAACTGAACCACTGTCCTGAAAATAAGCAAAGAGCAGTATCCAGCGTCTGGGCTGGGGCTGCTCCCCTGCTACAGCCTGATCCTGCCCCGGGCAGAGGTGGACGGGAGCAACAAAGCCCCACTCAGACCACTCTTTTATTTAGTCAGAGAAAAAGAGCCTCTCTGGCTCTCTTAGGATAATGCATGGAGCCAGTGTGGGAGCAGGGGCAGCTCTTGGGCAGAGTGTGACAGCACACGAAGCACGTGCAGGGCTCAGCTATTTTGCAAGTGCCTGCTTGTGCAATGGAAAAAACTGCATGTGCTCAGTGTCTGACCGGTGAGGGGACATGCTGCCTGCTAATTTTTAAGCAACTGGGCAGAAACCTCCCCAACAGCCTCCCTGAACAAGGCTGGGGCTTTTCCAGCCATCACAACCTGCCAGTGCATGGCACGTTGTGTGTGAAGGTTCAGCTCAGGCTCAACACACGTCCTGTATGCAGGAAGGCAGCAGGGAACCCACAGCACCCAGCTACCCTTCTTACACCCTGGATCCATACCCTGGTACCAAGGGGCGCTTCACTCCCTCTGTCAGTCTGGCCAGGAAAGGGACAAATGCAAAATGTAGCAGGAAAGTGACCTCAGCAAAAAGGGCTGAGGCGGAAAGCAAGCTACAAATAATGAAGGATATCAGGAACAGGGGAAAGTCATCCCATGCCAACAGCAGGAGAAGTGAGCAGATGGGCTTGATGAGCTCTGTCTTAGGTCAAAGCATCAGTTGCAACCAGTTATCCTGCAGGCAGGCTAAATGCCCCAGACAGATTTGGGCAGGAGCAGTGTACCTGGTGGGATTTGGAGCAATCCCAGCAGTACTGAAGGAAACATTGCAGTGCTCTTAGAGGTAGGAGTGGAAGCACTTCTGGCTCCAGAAGGTGGGAAAGAGGGCAAGGCCAGTGTCCTCCTCCAGCAGCCAGAGGAACCAGCCCTTACATGTACCCAGGGAGCACCCTGGACCTGAATCCCCCTGCAAGGATCTGCCATCAAACCCATCTGCTCATGACAGCCCCAGGGACGGGGTGAAGCAATGTCACACCCTTGTGCTGGCCATGCCACAGACACTGATGTGAACCCTCCAGCAAGCAGGGTAGCAAGACACAGCTGGGATGAGTGATGTAGAAAACATGACCAAAAATAGCTGAGAAACCATATTCCAAGAGCAGTTATCAATGGTTAGTGGGGTACTGATGGCCAACAATCAGAGCTGAGAAGCTCTCTCACAGCAAGGACTCTTTTTGTGTGTGCTGCTCCTCAGGAACGACTAGGACAAAGGCAGAGCGAGGATGCCCAGTCAGTTCATGATGACACTGTGTTGTGAGGGTGTTGGAGGATGAGGTAAGGATACAAATGAAGTCAGAAATGCCCAGTGGAAAGAAAAACTGAAACTAGTCTCCAGCTCAAGACTGTGGGCGACCAGGCTGAGGAACCACAACTACAAATGGTTTACAAAACACGAGTCAACATCATCATCAGAGCATGAAGAAAGCAACTGAATCAACTTGGGCTGCATAAAGAGGAAGAAGAAAGAAGAAGCATTCAAAGGGGAAGCAATCGTTCCCATGCCTGGCTGCAGCACTGCACATGTTTGACAGCATTTTCTGCCCAGAGCCTGCAAGGAAAGCAGGAAGGACCTCGGTCTGGTCAGTGTGGAGAAAAGAGGACACAGGAAGTTGGTCTCTGAGGCACAGAAGGTGACTGGTGAATTAGCCTCCATGTCTGTGATGGACACTGGCTGCAGCAGAGGTTGAACAGCAGGGAAGACGCCCTGGAGGAGGCTGCCAGAGGGTATGGGAGCTTTCTAAGGGGCTGGGTTTGATGCAGAATGACTTCCCACACCAACTTGTACTGGGGCCACACAGGCTATCAGGTGTGAGGTCTTTTATAAAGCCAGGCTCAGATTTTTCCCTTCTCAGGCAAAAGCAAGTTCCTTCAGCCAGGAAACTTGGCCTCTCTGCTCTGTGTCTGCCACATGCTTTTAAGGACAAGCATCAAGGAGAGAGGAGTTATTTTAGCAGAGGCAGGACATGGAAATCCTCCAAACACTGGTGTTCCCCCACGTACATGTACTACCACCCTGCTGGACATATCCAACAGCTCTCATGGAGAGCATGAGGCCATCAGCATGAGCAGGGAGGCAAAGCCTTATTAGCTGACGGAAACATCATCTCCAGCAACATGTCCATCATACTGGTGTCACATCACACCACTGAGCCCTGTGAAATCCAGCTCCCATCTGCCATAACAGGTAGAACAGCAGGGAGCATTATGCTAATCGATTGCATGATGGGGATAAATCTTTCTGGAGAGAAAGACCTTCACTTGCTGCTTGTACCTTCAGACTCTTGCGGGACGGCTGACCCCAGCCAGAGTCCTGATGGCCCTGTACAGATATCTCCATCACCATGGGTCAATGAAATGACCACCACATGCTCCCAGTCCCATCCAGGGGCAGTCACAAACCCACAGTGAGCTGCACTGAAGTGCATTTCCCTGCTGTATGCTGTCTCTGGATGCTAACCTATTGCATCGTCTGGAGACACAGAGAAGCAAAACCCTGAGGCGAAAGCCAGACAAACAGGTTGATCCTAAAATGCCAGGGCAGCAGGTGGAAGTTGCATCACTCTGGGGAGGGGAGGCGGGGCTCTTGTGGGGAGCTGTAGAGCTGGTGGCATCTCAGCTCTGAAAAAAGCAAGGCAACAATCCCTTTGGGGCTGAGCATTCCTGCACCAGGGGGGTGAAGAGAGTGCAGATGGGGTCCCTGTTGGGATACACCCTGCTGCTGTCCTACTCTTACCTTTAGGACAAAGGTGTTGTCTTTGTCGGGCATCTCCAGTGGCATGGTGGTGCGTACCTCGATGATGGCTGACAGCGGGATGCTGACCTTGGGTTTGGAAGCCTGGGAAAGGGGAAGGATAAAAAAAAGAAAATAAATTTAAAAGAAATTGATAAATTACCCAAAAGGTTGCTCAGTTGAATCAGCCCTCCAGGGGAGGATGCAGTGGGACACACAGAGGCAAGATCGCAGCTCAGCCTGTGAGGCTGTTACAGAGCAGTGGGGAAGCATTGATTTCCTTCATCGTCCTAATAACTCCAACCAAGCACTTTTAATTAAACTGAGAGGAAGCCCAGTGGAAGAGAGGGAGATGAGGGCATTTCACTGCCAAAGCTCTGTGCTCCCCCTGCACAGGCTGCTGCGCCAGCTCTGCCAGGATCCTGTAACCCCTTCTCCTTCATCCAGCCTCTCCTGATGGAGATGTGCTGTTGGGGGATGCTTCCACAAGTAGAGCAGCTCAGGAAAAGGCCCCGTTTACTCAGCGCAGGAGTAGCACTTCAATCAAGAAGCTGTGATGCGGCAGCTGTCGCCATGCAGGGAATTTTAATTACATTAAAATAAAGAAAAATTAATTTGCCCCAGGGCCCTTGGCACCTGTTGGAGCCTCAATGGGGGAGGCAAGACCTCGTGCCTCCCACTCAAAGTCTCTGCTTGAGCAACAAATTCCCCAGATAGTTGTTTTAATTATAACAAATCTGCCCAAAGGAGCCTGTGGAGCTGCTCCCCAGGGTTTGTCCCTGTTGGGGCTCCAGGATTCGGAATATTGTGGCTGTGAGAAGCAGCGAGTGATTTAGTCATGAAACCTGTGCCTGGTGTCTTGGGCGCCCAGGACAGGACAAGGCTGCAGGTTACCAACAACGGAATCAGTTCCTGTATTTTTGGGGGGGGGGGGGGGGAGAAACACCCCCCCCCCCCGATGTCGACAGAACAGGAACTGTTTTTTCCCTCCAGGATGTTTCGTTTCCAGGGCTCAGCCCTGCCCTGGGGAATTTTTCCATCTTGGTGTTTGCACAGGAAAAGGTCAGGAAGGAGGAGGCAGCTGCTTTGCAAGTAAATAGGATGTTAAGACACTGGTGAGCCAGAGGAGGGTCTTCTTTGGGAGGGCTCTTCCCTCCAAGGAAGGGAGGGAAGACATGAGCAGAGTTTTTGTAGGGTTCACACAAAACCAGAACTGTGGGCTGCTGAAGCAGAGAGCCATTTCCCTCCAGCTGTGCCAGACTGGTGCCACTTTTACAGCTGAATCATCTGCCAGATGGAAAGCGAGATGGGCTGATGGGAGAAAGATGTAAACCAACACAGGGTGCGATTACAGCAGAAGAGCAGGCAGCGTGCATCAAAGTTGCCATAAAAGAGTTTCAGAACTGGTTTTGAGAGGCAAATCGAGAGGTACCAAAAAATATAAATAAATCCCACTGAGCACTCTCTGAAATATTTCAAGAGCAGCAGTTGTTCCATTTTGAGCCAAGTTTATTGCCTCTAGTTCAGCCTTCACCTCCCAGTTCACCAGATTCTCTGGGCATCGTGCCTCACACACAGTGGTTTCCTTCCAGCCAGGTCCTGTGGGGTCCCTGGGCTGAGGAAACCCAAGCCAGCCACCAGCATTGCACCATCCATAGCTCTCCTGAGCCACTCTCCAGAGAGATGCTCCCAAGTTTAAAGTCAGGGTTTATGTTTTCTCAGCACAGACTGACAATGCTCACGTTTAGTTTGACCCCAAGAAAACAGAAACAATGAACTGTGCTGCAGTTGCTCTGTGTGACGTACAGATCCATGCTGTGACCAAACCAAGGGTTACTGGGTGTTCACAGAGCCTAGAGACTCATGGAGCAGCAGCCCCAGGTGTGTGCAGCACAAGGAGTAGTGCTGGCCCAGCTTTGCTATCAGATTGGAGTGCAAGCAGGCAACTCTTGGAGAAGATGAAGTAAATGAGATTTCTCTTCCACAGGGTTTTAAATAACCATGATTTTATGACCAGCACTTTCAGCCAGTAAATCCCCAGGGATTCTGTGCAACCTGCTCTACCTGAAGCTGCTTTCAATGATCTCCAGAGGTCCCTTCCAATCCCGAGCAGTCTAGGGATTCTGTGAAGAGCTTGTTATTTGCCCTGTGCTTTTCAGAGAGCAGAATTCACTGAGCAGATGGGGTGCAGCCATGCATGTGTTAGGGCATGCAATGGCTTGGCAGTGCAAACCTTCCCTCAACACAGGAACAAAGCTGGTCCTCAGTCAAGACTGAGGGTCTCCTAATCCACATTAGAAGCAAACTGCACCACCATTCAGCCTTTCCCCCAGGAAAACAGGACCCACATTTCCCTGCATTGCATGCAGAGTGGCTGTGTGTGCCAAGGGGCAAGAGGAAGTGCTGAGGGACAGGCTGTGTGCAAACCAGTTCCTGCTTTTGAAGCTTCCATTGAAGTTACAAGAGAACAGATGTGGGAAAAGAAAAGTGCTATTGTAGGTAATAATCAGAGTTCCTCTGCCCAGGAGGGCACAGAGCTGGGGCTGTCTGGAGTGAGCTGCAAACCTCACCCATAGTAGTGATGCTCCAGCCCTGGAGGCCATCACTGGTGACTTCTGTCCCTACTACCAAGAGCTGCAGTGGGAGGCGTTTTGCAGATGCACAGCTATCCACATGAATTATCATTTAGATGAGATCTTAGAAATAAATTCCTCACTATGAGGGTGCTGAGGCACTGGAACAGATTGCCTAGGGAGGTTGTGGATGCTCTGTCCTTGGAAGTGATCAGGATCAGGCTGGAAGGGGCTCCGGGTCTAGGAGGTATCCCTTCCCATGGCAGAGGGGGTAGAACTAGATGAGCTGAGATCCCTTCCAACCCAACCCATTCTAGGATTCTGTGATTATCTTTAAAACAAAAGCCTGCTTTCAGAAGGTGGCCCTCCAAGATCACAAGCACAGAGCTCAGGCAGAGATCGCTGCTGATCTCTGCAGCAGACTGGGAAGAGAAAAGACTCCCTGTATGGCTGGGACACCACCAAGCTTTGATGCAGGAATTAGTGTTTTCACCAAGACTGCTGATATTTGTGGGCTACAGGACCTGGGAGAGGCTTCAGCATCTCTCCTGAAGGCTGTGGGGAAGGAGGGGGCCAAGCTCTGGTAAAGAGCAGCAATGGAGGCTGGCAGGGTGGCTGGGTTTCAGTCACACTGTCCCATTCATTCACCTCGCAGTCCCCCAGCACCAAACTTCCCTTACAACCAGAAGTGGATTTAATCCCAGCCCAGAATGGAAAAAAAAACCTCAAGCAAAGCCCAATTACTGCTTGAATTGCTCAGAAAGAACAGCAGCAGAGAAAAGCCAGGACCTACCTTAGGAGGGACATAAAACTCGAGGAGGAACCGCTCTCCTTCCACCTTCACTGCTTTCCGGAGCAGGAGGCGGCACTTCTGCCACTGTGAAGTCCCCACACAGTTTGTGTCATCAGCCACCATGTAGCGCAGTGTCCCCTCCCTCTGGATGTCCACCAGCTCCACCTTGGATGAGGGCACCTTGGATAGGCGCAGCTTGTGGGTCCATTTCTCCCGGGGGTCGCTGGGTTCCTTGCCCCCAGCTGTCCACGGCTCCCTGTCAGCCCTCCGACCACCTGGGGCAGCCTCAGCGCCTGGCTCCGGGGAGGACTTACGGTGCCACATCTCCTTCATACCATCCACCACACACAAGCTCATATTCCTCAAGGAGAAGCCTTTCTTGAACTTGGGCTTGGTGGCAGCGTGGATAGAAACATCCTCCGAGCTGCGGGACTGGCCGTAGGAGGACACCTTGTGCGCCTGTACCTGCTGTGCTGGGCTCAAGTACCGCCCAGCTCCCATTGGGGTGTCCATGCTGTCCAGGGACTCAGTGGAAGTCTCCTCCTTCCTCGGGGTGACCTCACGCCCGTAGGGGACGTGGCAGTTCTGTAGCCCCACAAAGGGCACAATGTTGTACTTGGTGGGGGAGTCAGACACGAACACCCGGCTGACCTCCAAGCTGAAGATGTCCAAGAAGTTAGCAGCAAAATGGTGTGAAAAGGAGGTCTCAGCCCCAGGGGTGTCGTAGTGGGGGTTCTCCTTCAGAAACTGGCAGAACTTCTGGGCAAAATCGACAGCAGCCGCCTGGGCATGCAGCTCGCAGAACTCCCTCCAGTCAGGGAGTGGGGAGGAGGGTTCCTGGCACAGGGCATCACCGTTCATGGCTGCCCCATTCCACCTGCCAGCAGGCTGTGGGAGCAAGGGGACAGTGTCAGTGGGGACACAGACAACCCAGCCCAAGCAGCCATGCCCCTCCACACACAGGGGTCTCCTGCTATGATGTAGGATCAGGTTTGCAGCCCCCTGGGACTCCAAGGGGTTCTATGCTGTTCCCCCTCCACCTCAGACACTGGGAAAAAAACCTTGGCCCCCAGCAGCAGCCATAAACTGTAGGTACTTTGTGATTGCAGCTGTGCAAAAGCACCACAGATTTCTCATAAAACCACAAAATAGTCCCTGACCGGAGGAGCCTGGAGGAGATTCACCTCCAGAACTGCTCCCACCCATACACTCTGCCGGGGCTTGGCCACAACATTCCCATGGGGTGAGGGTCACCATGTGCCCCAGAGGAGCGCATAGGCACACAGGGCAGCAGCACCCCCTCTGCACCCAGCAGCACTTTCTTCTCCATCTGCATTTCACAAAATTACTTGGGTTGGGAAAGTCCGTTACGATCAAGTCCAACCTTTCCCTCAGCACTGCCAGGTCCCCACTAACCTCTGTCCCTCACCCTACTTCTCCACATCTTTTTAAGCCCTCCAGCCATAGTGACAACCCCGCTGGCCTGGGCAGCCTGGGGAACCCTTTTGGGGCAGAAACTGTTCATCAGGGCAAACCTCAGCCTCCCTTGACACTACCTGAGGCCATTTCGTTTGTCCTGTTGCTTGTTCCTTGTGAGAAGAGACTAACCCCCATCTCACTCCAACCTGCTGTCAGGCAGTTATAGAGTGAGGAGGTCTCCTTGGACCCTCCTTGTCTCCCTAGTTCTCTCTGCAGCATCTCAGACGTTCTTCAGACCCTCCTCTGGACAGACTCCAGCTCTTCCATGTCCTTCTTAGAGTGAGGAGTACAAAACTGAACCCAGGATTTGAGATGGGGTCACCCAATGTCCAGTACAGAGGGGACAGTGGTCCAAGAGGGGATGTTTGCATGGGTAGAAATCCTGAGAGATCCTTCCAGCCCTTCTCATTGCCAAACTTGCTTGAAACCTCCCCACAGCAGAGCTCAGCTTAAAGCACTACTCATCTAGGCAGACCCATCTGCTCCAATCCACTGCCACATCAGTATCTTTGGTTTGGGCTTTTGTTTTTAACAAGGGAATCTTCAGAAGACATGGGCTTGGTTGGCTCTGCCAGGGCTGCTCATTCCCACTTTACAGCCCAGATCCCCCTCTCACTGTGGCAGGTGAGGCTCTCAGGTATCCCCAGCCACAGCTGAGCCCTCCCTGTCCAGTCCCACCCCAGGCAGAGTGAGCCCAGCTGGAGCTCAGTCCCTGCCCCTTGCCCTCCCTGCAGAGCAGCTGGTGCCACTACAGTGGATAATCAGGGACAGGTCCTCAGTAGAGGCCAACCAGGATGCAGTGTATATTTGGAAAAAACTGCCAAAACAATAGAAGCCAGAAGGCCACCAGAAGCTGAAAGAAAATAACGACCAGAGCCATGGGTGCATCACCACTTGCCCAATGAGCAACTGGGGCAGCGCTCAGCCTGTGTCCTCAGACACAGTGCCTGTGTCCAGAAACTCATTCTTCCCCTAAGGGCAGCAGTTCAGCTGATCCCCCTCAGCTGCTCACAGAGCCCAGGGGTGGTTGCCGTGCTCCAAGCCCATGCCTCATGGAGCCAGACTCTGCAAGGACAGGACTGGCCTGTATTGTGCTGTTTTCCAGCCACAGAGCCGCTCTTTTGCTGGAGAGGGATCACTCCTGCTAATAAATCACATGCAGGAACCCGCCAGCAGCTTCCACGGCCAATTATTAATTACTGCTCAGATGAACTGTGCCAACCACAGGATCGGGGTAGGCAACAGGGACTGGGCTGACCAGCTCAGCCCCTTCCAGACTCCAACTCTGCCAGTCAGCAGAGCCCAGGCAGGGGCTGAACCCCAAAGTCTGCAATCCAAAGCAGCAGTGGCCGCCAGAAGTCAGCTGCCATTTCCCCACCACATCCCTATGGAGACCAGACACTGCCTGACCTGCCAGCTCAAAATGTCAGAGCTCTCCAGGAGAACCTTCATCCCTGCAAGCATCTCTCAAACACCCTTGAACAGGGAGAATCTTGCACGGGCAACAAAAATGTTTGATGGAAAGAGAAGCCCTGAGATGTTTGAGACCCAGAACCAGGGAAGCTTGGCTCTTCCACTGTCTCATACGATGCAGTTTTCTCCTCAGCAGCATTTCTTCCCCCGACTTGCGGCATCTTCCCACTTTTGTGACAAGGATGTCGCTGGGCCAGGCAGCGAGGACCAGGCACACACCACTGGGGCCTCAAATACTCCAGAGCACTGTCATATCAGTCTCCAGTAGAGAGAACCCCCGGTGAGGCTCTCCCTGTGGCCCAACGGGCTCACAGAGATCCACGAGATGGGAAAAACCCATCCCTGCAGCTTAGGAGGAACATCTGAATTTCCCCAAGAGACAGAAGGGAAGCAACAGAAAAGGCAAAGCTGCTTGTCACCTGCCCAAGCAAACACAATTCATGTATCCATCCATCACCACACAGAGAGTTTAAAGATGCAGGCTGTGACAGTGGCTGCTGCCCTTCAGCTTTAAAATTCATGTCTTCAGCTCCCCATAACTGTCCTTGGAGCTGCCCTGAGCCAAAGCCACAAGCCAGGAGTATCTGGGCAATGGAAAGAAAGGGAGATGGCAAAGGAGTCTCCTGCTGCCAATCCAAGTGAGTGTGAGCAGGGCAAGAGCAAGGGAGAGGAAAAGGGTGCAAAGCGAGAGAAGCTAAGAGAGGTTTGTGGAGGGAAAAGAGAGCCCAGGAGTTATGGGCTCAGTTGCACCAGCTAGAAGGGAACAGCTCAGTGTGTCATTCCCCACCCCAAACTGGGAGAGAAAATGCTTCTTCCCATCCATCTCTCCAGAAGAGACTGGTGCTACAGAGCAGGGCTCGCCTACCTGAACCAAATGGAGGTACAACAGCCTCTGAGACATTAAGGAGAATAAAAAACAGAAAAGAGGAAAAGCAGCACTTAGAAAGCCCCAACCAAACACAAAGCCTAACTACCTTGGGAGGCAGCGCTTTACAAAAAGGGGGTCCAGGAGAGCTGGGTATACTTCAGGAATGGATTATTGAAGGCACAAAACCAGGCCGTCCCTGTGTGTCGCAAGATGAGCCGTAGGAGAAAAAGACCAGCCTGGATGAGTAAGGAAATTTTGAAAAAACTAAAAGAGAAAAAGAGGATGGACCACCTCTGGAAAAAGGGTGAGGTAAATCAAGTCATGTATCGAGGAATGGTCAGGTTGCATAGGAAGAAAATTGGGGAGGCTAAAGCCCAATTTCAACTCAGGCTGGCCACTACTGT
>VZRI01002472.1:0-168738 GCA_013397515.1 Upupa epops | reverse complement strand
CATTTTCAGCTTGTCGCATTCCTGTCCACTCACATCTCCAGTTTGTGCTCGGAACCCTGGGCTGGCCAGAACCCGCCCTCCCCTTCTAAAGGCAGGCTTGATAGTTGAGAACAGGGCATGTGGCTGCTGATTTCGTTGCTCCTCTCTCTGAGAGATGAGTGTGCACATTTGCTCCTAAAGGATTGTCAGGAACGTCCTGAGTTACCTGGTCTCATCTCTTGTTATTAAAAGCCTAATCTTGTTTACCTCCCTCATAAAGATTTTCAGTTTTTATTGTAATCAGTACCTTACCTTACCATGTAATCATGCTGTACTGTTGCTTGGACTATTTAGGGTTTGACATCGTTGTTTGTGACCTATGTGCTGACACCTAGATTTATGCCAAAATTGAAATTCATGGCAATTGCTAGCCACCTTCATTGCTGTGCATGGCAGTGTGCTTCACCCTAAGAGATGTTTCCTTCTGTAGTTTTGATGTACTTAGTTGTATTTATGGATAGTATTCACATTTTTTACCTTTTGATCTGTTAGGCTAAGAAAAACTGATTTTGTTTTGTACTTCCAACATGCTTTTCCCCCCCAGAGCATTGTAGTAGCTGTCACATTCGAACTGAAATGGTGCAGATATCTCTTCAGTAGCTCGGTGAGATCTCTGAGTGTCTTGAAAATGTTTTCTTGTGGTTAAGCAAGGCCACTCAGGTTCTTCTCTCCATTTGTTTCTAATTGGAGGACTCAAATCTGAAGTTCTTTATGTTAATCTTGAAATTCATTGCCTAATTCTGTAGTTTTAATGTGGCTATTTAATTTTAGACCTCTCATGATCCCTGCCAATTTTGTATCACTAGTGACTTTAATCAGGGTGTTCTGCCAGAAAGTTAAAGTTACATTTGATTTTTGAGCATAATCCTTCCCAGACTCTCATTAATAAATTGCCTACGTCTGTTTCATTCCATTTAATTTAAGTAGGATAATCACACAGCTTCATAACAGAAATTGCAGATCTATTTATTTTTGTGTGGCCTTTTCTTTATTAACACTCAGAAGAATTTTGATGATGCTACTTGAGTTGCTATTTCTTGACCTGTCTAAGAATACTCATATTAAGTAAGTGAAGTTTTGGGGCTGTGAAGAGTGTTATTTCTAACACCAGAGACTAAGGTTCTACATTACTTCTTATTTTCCTGCTGACTTTTGGAGAAAAATGATTGTCACAATTTAAAAGCTCCTTATCCTCTATTTCCTTCTTTGAGACTTCAGAGAGGAAAAAAAGCAGATGGGTCTGGCATACAGAAACCTTACACAGTTAGGTTTTCATAGCAAGTTTGCAGTTTGGTATAAAAATTATGGAGTACATCATAGAAGTGGTTCTGTCAGACTAACACGGGTATTTGTCTGTCACGGTTTTGTACTAGTTTAATGAAGTGTTGGGGGAAGGAAACTCCACCAGAAGTACCTACGTAGGGGAAAAAGAATATTTTTAATGAGACCAAAACCCAAAGCCAGAATGAAATGGATCTTTCAGGCTGGAGTTGGCCTATAATAAAAGACCCACACTACAGTGGACATTACTTTTTTTGTGCAAAGTTAGATTACAGGTACTGATGGAAAACATCAGTTAAACCTGTCTGGTTTCAAGTTGTCACATAAGCAGGTGGTTGCATATGATCCTTCCTCAAAAAAGTCAGATTTTGGTGCAATGCTTAAACATTTAATCTCTAGGCATGATGTTTGGTTTAAGATTCACAGCTTTCCAATATCTGAAGGAGACAGACTAGAGGAAAGCTGAGGTAGGGCTTTTCGCACAGGTGTATAACAAGAGGACAAGGGGAAATGATTACAGACTTGAAAAGAGGAGATTTAGATTGGACATGAGGCAACAATTCTTTCCTGTAAGGGTGGTGAGATGCTGGAACAGGTTGCCCAAGGAAACTGTGGCTGCCCCATCCCTAGAAGTGTTCAAAGTCAGGTTGGATGGGGCTCTGAGTAACCCGATGTAGTGAAGGTGTCCCTGCCTATGCAGGGGGATTGGAACTAGATGATCTTCAGGGTCCCTTCCAGCCCCGGCCATTCTATGATTCAATATGTCTTTTTAAGGTTTGTTTTCAACTGCACTTTCAAATATAAGTTCAATATATTCTAGTGGTACTTCAAAATCAATTCAGAGTTTTTTTTTAAAGAAAATGTGGGGAGGTAGTGTTCCTTGTGAGAACCTTTCCTTTGCATTGGTATGCGACCCATAAGCTGAACTGGATAGCATCATGTGGAAGTTGGTATTGCATTTCAGTCCACTACTGTATTGGATTACTGTCAGGTGCCCGCAGTCATGCAGTTGACTCCCCTCCCTGCTCCACCCCCTGATTATATTAATCACTTAGAAAGTTATCTTTTTAAAATAATTCACTTCAGTAAGAGTTCCAAAGTCCATCTAAAGGCAATTATTCTATGTTTTGTACTATCCCACAACCTTGTTGGTTTTAAATGTATTGTATTACACTTAGAATATGTGCTTTAGTTAATGCAGACTCAGATATGCATCATCAGTTCTGTTTTGAGGAATCTGTGTTTGTTTGGCCACTGAATTCATTTCACAGAATAGAAGAAACTGAGGTTACATGGACATATGAGATAATTCAGATGACTATGAAAAAGTCAAATATAGATAATAAGAGTTGTAAATAAAAATAAAAGTTACAGATGTTGCTGGATGGTCTTTATTAAATAATGAAAAAATAATAATCCAGTTCTGTGGTTGACACACATTTACAGACTCTATTTAGAACCAGAATGTAAAATGACCTGGAAATAAATGCCAGGTTTGATTTCAGAGCAGGTGAAAGGGACCACTTAAACACGAACCTTCTAAGAGATTAAATACAACAACACTTTTACTATGAAGTTTTTAACTGGTGGACATTCTCTTTAAGTAAAGAGAAGTAGAGAAAAGGAATGCTGCTAACTCACATAAAAGGTTTACAGGCTTCATTTGAGCTGTTATATTTCAGTAGCAGTCAGTGTAGGAAATGGGTTTTATGGTGCTTGTCAAGGGACTTTATTAGATATAGTTAACGGTGTTTCATCTATCTGCTCAGGCTACCACAGAAGCCTTCCTTAGGCATGCGTTTTCAGCCTTTTGTGATGTTTCTTCAGCTTGTTGCTAATGTCTGCTGCACTTGCTTTTAAGTAGAGTTAAAGAAAACATACAGAATTACAGAGTGTTAGGGATTGGAAGGGACCTCAAAAGATCATCCAATACCCCTGCCAGAGCAGGATCCCCTAGATCAAGTTGCACATGTCCAGGCGAGTTTTAAACTCTCCAGAGAAGGAGACTGCACAAGCCCCCTGGGAAGCATGTTACAGTGTCAGCTGTGGTGTTTGTAAGTGTAATTGATTCCTGCTTGTGGATTTTGGTACTTTATTGTATGGAGATGTTCAGCATGGACTTCCAAAGTGATTGCTTTATGTGAAAATTAGAACACTTCACATCGCAGATTGGCCAGCTAGAGGTACTGGTTGAAGAAATACTTTTGTGAGTCATATGCTTTAGTGGTTAAAAATTCTCATTGGAGTTTGCTCAGTGATAGAGAAAAGTGTTTAATCTTTTTTCAGGCAGAAATTACAAAACAGTGCCAGAAGGAATGAAGAGAACCAGTATGCTGATTTTTTTGTATTTAAGCATCCAATTAGAAGCACAAGATCTGTTGGGAGTTGAATATGTCTTTGCTTTTCATATGCCTTCTAGTGAGGATTCTCACTTTTAGATTTTGTCATTGCCAGCTGTCACCTGAGTCCTGGGTGCATATATTGATTTCAGGTTAAGAAATGTTTCCCCTTTGCCTGAAAAAAAGTACTACTTAAAATAATGGATTTGTTTTTCTCTGTAGAAATACTTCAGATACTGTTGCATGTTGCAAAGACACAAAAACACGTTCACCATTCCAAATTTTGTCCTTCCTTTTTATATCAACTTAAGAGCAGCAGCGGCCAAAATTGCTGTTTTCTAGTAATGTGAGCATCACATTAATTGCATCACAAAGTAACTCCTGTTTCTTCAATGATAAAAACATAATTATCGGGCTTTAAAAAAAGAAGCAAAATTGAGTCAATGGAGGTGGCAGTTGCACGTCCAGAGATGCAGAAGGAGCTTGTATTTGAATAATGTAGGGTTCCTAGCTCCAAACCTGCACTTAAGTCTTCAGGAGCTACTAAACTGCTATCTCTTGTTGTTGATACATGATTCATTAAAGATAAGCACCATTTCATCTTTGCCCTGGTGTGTCAACTCCCAGTCTTCAAATATGTGCATCTTATCATGGAAGATGTGTCATCATCTTGGTATTTGTCCATATAACTTTGTAGTTCTGTGGAGAGTGTATTAGGCAATGAAGCAATAGAAGAGAATTAAGTGAGTAAGGAAAGAAAGCTGAAATTATCCAGAACTTTCAGTATAAAAGGCAGGCGGCAGTTTTTCCTACAGATGAGCTCTGGTAACACTTGATGCTGTTATTTTCAAATTTGTCTGGGGGAGTATGTACCAGTCACTTGGTCGCCTTTTGTGTGGTGCTGGGGATGATTCACAGTCTGCGAGTCATTCTTTATGTTGATTAATCTGTGTGCCTGAAAACAGTAGGCTATTATTAGGCATGGAATAATAAAACCTTTGGGATTTTCATATATCAACGTACAATCAAACACTGAAGTTCAAGTTTACTTTGTGCCCTGTCCTTTGTTACAACAGGTGATTTCCAGGCATTTAGTGTCAATCAGAAGCGTACAGTTGCATCTGAGCAATAACAACGCCAGGGACCGGTACAAGTTGGGGACTGACCTGTTGGAGAGCAGCATAGGAGAAAGGAAACTGGGGGTCCTGGTGGCCAGCAGGATGACCATGAGCCAGCAATGGGCCCTTGTGGCCAAGAAGACAAATGGCATCCTGGGGTGGATTAGAAGGGGGGTGATCAAGTGGATTGAGAGAGGTTCTTCTCCCCCTCTGCCCAGGTGAGACCACATCTGGAATAGTGTCCAGTTCTGGGCCCCTCGGTTCCAGAAGGACACAGAACTGCTTGAGAGAGTCCAGCATAGAGCCAGGAAGATGATGAAGGGAGTGGAGCATATCCCTGATGAGGATAGGCTGAGGGAGCTTGGTCTCTCTAACTTGGAAAAACAGGAGGCTGAGGGGTGACCTCATTAATATTTACAAATAGGGAAAGGGCAGGTGTCAGAAGGAAGGAGCCAGGCTCTGCTCCCTGTCATCCAATGATAGAACAAGGAGCACCGAGTGTCAGTTGGAACATAGGAGGTTCCACTTAAAGATGAGTAGAACCTTCTTCATGGTGAGGATGACAGAGCACTGGAAGGGGCTGCCCAGGGAGGCTATGGAATCTCTTTCTCTGGGGACATTTAAAACCTGCCTGGCCATGTTCCTGTGTGACTGATCTAGGAGATCCTGCTTTGGTAGGGGAATTGGACTGGATGATTTTTAGGTCCCTTCCAATCCCTAACATTCTGTGATTCAGTGAGTGCTGTAATAGTTCTTGCCTTATTGCTGCACAAATCTTGTAATTAAAATAGTTCTTCGTGAGTTTCCTTTTTTAAATCTGGAGTTCTAGCAGCCCTTTTCCATGCCAAAAATTGCTCCTCATGTTATACGAAATTTACCTGTGTTTCTAATGGAAGTTGGTAGTAGACCCCGATGTGGGTTTAATTCAATGAAAGATTAAAATAAATAGTTTAAATAAATAACTAAATTTGTATTTAAAATCTTGTTTCAGTCTGTCTTGGTTTAATTGCCAGTAGACTTTGTACCTTCAGATGATCTTACGGGTATTACTACTTTTTTCCTCTGTGAAGCAGGTAGAGATGGGATATTGTTCTGGGAGTGACTGGGAGAGGAGGTTGCCCATGGGTTTGGACAGTTATTTATTGTGTGACCTGATTTTGCAGGGCTGTAATGGAGCCCTACAAAAAAAGTGTCATTTTTAGTTTGCTTGTTCCAGTGAGAATCAGACCCATCAAAAAAAGCATGATCCACCTAAACCCAACATTATATGGAAGATTCATAGAATGAACTAACTACATCTTTGTTCCATTGTGTTCTGCTATCACAGGAGGAAGCTTCTCCTTACTCTTTACTCAAAATCTGTTTGAATTTTCTGACTGCACACCTAGAGAAGTTCTGCACAGAAAGGCAAGATGGAACACTCTGCTTGCAGGAGCCAGGAATGTTTCCTCAGGAGGTTGCTGATCGATTGCTGCAGACAATGGCATTTCATGGTAAAAACAATTATTTGTGATCATCAGTGAAAATACTGTGTTGGGTTGTGACACTGCAGTTCTGGTGTATTTTCTACTAGAATCTGCTGTTGCAGCTGTTAAAACTGCATTCCTTGATGTTTTTCACTAGAGAATTCCTGTTACTTTTTGCTTTTTCCACAGCTTCAATTAAATATTCACTACACTACAGACAGTTCTAAATAAAAGGTCTTTTGCCTTTGGTTTATGATTCAAACATAATTATTCCTTAATTGCATATTCCTTAATGGATTTCCTGTTGATCAGTTAAACTAATTCTACTTGGGGCAGCACTCACCTATTTCAGTATCACTTACAGAGCAATTAATTTAATTTTGTTTGCTGTGTGTTGTTACGATTACAGTAGTTTTCCTTCTCTCAGCACTTTTGTTGAAGTGGAATTATTTACTCAAAAGCAGCCAATTTCAAGAGTAATACAAACATTTGTGAAAATCACATTGAGTTGTTGTTAGTTTGTAGGTACTGGCCTGTCATGTCCTCTGTCAGCACATCTCTGAGGAGAGAACTGCCCTGTCTATTTGCGTGACAAAGAAAAATGTCTCCATAAAAGCTTCTTGGATGGAATGTATAGATTGCTCCAGAGAAGAGGCAGGAGACCCATTCACGGAGATGCTATACACTTTTATGAAGAGATAAGACATGACAGTAGAAAAATTACTGTAAAGAGACCAAATGCTCTATCCTATAGATGCAGATTTAATTTGGTCTTGTGCAAATACTGGTGTTCTAGCCTTCCTAAGTTGTTCTAGTCAGGTATAATGTAAGGAATAGTCCTGAAAAACAGCAAACTCGACTTGCATCTTCCAAATATGTTACTTTGTGGTTAGCAATCATTTGGAGTAGTCTCAAGAAATCCAATTCAAGGAAACTAAATTACCAGGAATTTGTATTACCAGTGCTAGTAGGGATGAAGGTGGTTCTAGACACCGAGACATCACAAGCACTGTGTCAGAGTGCAGGATGAAAGAAGTGCATTCCAAACAGGGTGTGGCTGAGCTTCAGATTAAAAAAGATAAACAAAAACTAAGAGGTATTTTAGCAATATTTTTAACTGAACTATAATGATTTATCATGTTTAATTTTTCCACTGGAGACCAGTTGTTTCACCCCATACCTTTGCTTTCCTTGCAAAAGACAAAAGTCTCAATTACTTGGTTAAAAATGCCTAAGCCACTGGCTCTTTAGAGCAGACTGTACCTCTTACTAGTTGGGCTTTGTCACCAAGGCAATTACTAGTTGGTGACTTCAGAATCATGGCAGTGATTTTTTTTTAACTGAAATACATTGCGTTGTTAGTTTCTATAGGAGATAAAAAACAGGAGCATTTACTTTAATAGTGCTCTAGAGTGAAACCAGCAGCACATGATCTTCCTGCTACTTTTGTGTGCATGGTTGTACAGTCATACCCTTTTCTCTTACAGCTTTTGGTAAAACAGTGTTCCTTGCATGAAACTAAATACAGTCTTTCTGTTAGGTGGTTGCCAGTATGCTGTAAGAAAAGATGATTTATGCAGTCCTTTTGTTACAGAGCAAAAGAATGATAATCTCAAATGAGATTGTTGCAGTTCCTTTTTTCATTGCTTTTTTTGATCCCACCTTTCCTTGTCCTCTTCTTTCACCTACTTGAATCACTTCAGGTTTTTTTCTCGCATTCAGCTTGTTTCTGAGCAACACTCCTACCTTGTTCATGAGGGATATATAAAAGAACTTAGCTTAGATTAATTTGTTGATCCTAATTATGAATTCAGTCATAAGCTGAATTATTCAGTTGAGTTGAAGCAAGATAAGAGCTGGTCATTGATCGCTTATAATCTTGAGGTTAATGGAACTGTGACCAAGGAACTTTCAGAAATTCTGTATTTAGCACTGAGGCAAAAAGACTGCAAGGTTCAAGCAAACTATTTCTTGAAATTAATTGAAAGATTTAATAGGCCGTTGTTGCAGGTTTGCATGGATAGAAAGGAATAACGCACTATTACAACGCAGGATATTCTACAACCTAAAACGTGTGTTGAATATTATGTGGATTTTAGTTAATTACCTGCTGTTACAAACTTAGAGTGTGCTAAATAGTCTCTTAGCCCTCCAGCTAAGGGCTTCTTTTCCCCAGAAAAGTGATCTTGGCTGGTGCTCTGACGAAGAGGGAAGAATCAAGACAGCTTCCCGATTCCTAACTGGTTAGGAGTTTTAGATCCTGATTTATACCACTGGACAAGACTATGTCAGAGTGGATTAAACTACATGCAATGTTTGTGTCTTGTGGTGTGAAGGACCCTTTTCTTTCCTTGGGCAGGTTTAATCTTTACTGTAGTCTTGTTGATTTTGTGATATCTAGTGTACAGAGCTACTGAACAGTGGCTGAATTCTCTGGGCATTTGGTTTAAAGGGTTTTGAGGCTCCATTTGGTTTGGGTTCTTAGAATGATGTAGCAGCTTTCAGGCAACTCATGGATAAGTCATTTCTACAGCACAGCCACCCCCAAGTTATTTCTTTGAACTGTCAAAGGAAGATGAAGCTGATTTGACAAGTCCATGTGTTTTGCCTTTGTTCTCTGAAACCCATTTAGACAGGTGATCTAGACAAGCACTTTTCACTAGTTCAGTGAGACAATACAGGCAGCACTCCTTGTTTTTGAATGATAGCCACTCTTTTTCAAAACACACAGTAGATACACGGAGGTAGTGTATGTATTATCCATACTGATTTATCATGCCCTATTTTTAAAAGTGGAATCCCAAGTATAAAATCCTGGGGTTGGTGGCTCAATGATCCGAGACAAACTGCATTGCAATTCATTTCCTTTGTTAATGCTTTGTACCTTTTGGGTTCTTAAAATAAAAATTATGTTCTGTAACTTTAGAACCAAACATTAATGTTGTTTTCCAACAGGGCTTCTGAATGATGCAACTGTGGGCATCTTCCGAGGCAACCAGATGCGTTTGAAACGAGCTTGTATCCGGAAAGCAAAAATCTCTGCTGTGGCTTTCCGGAAAGCATTCTGCCATCACAAACTGGTAGAACTTGATGCTACTGGGGTGAATGCAGATATAACAATCACAGACATTATAAGTGGACTCGGCAGCAATAAATGGATCCAACAAAATCTGCAATGTCTTGTGCTGAACTCACTAACTCTTTCTTTGGAAGACCCGTATGAGAGGTGCTTCAGTCAGTTGTCTGGACTTCGTGCATTGAGTATTACCAACGTTCTGTTCTACAATGAGGACTTGGCAGATGTTGCTTCGCTTCCTAGGTTAGAAAGTCTGGATATATCAAACACTTCAGTCACTGACATAACAGCACTTCTCACTTGCAAAGACCGACTCAAATCTTTGACCATGCACCACCTGAAATGCCTGAAAATGACTACAACTCAGATTCTGGATGTTATTAGAGAACTGAAATACCTCAATCACCTTGATATTTCAGATGACAAACAGTTCACATCAGACATAGCACTTCGTTTGTTGGAGCAGAAAGATATTTTACCTAGTCTTGTGTCCTTGGACATTTCTGGAAGAAAACACGTGACGGATACAGCTGTAGAAGCTTTTATTCAGCAGCGGCCCACGATGCAGTTTGTAGGACTGCTAGCTACTGATGCCGGCTACTCAGAATTTCTAACTGGAGAAGGAAATCTAAAGGTTAAGTGGGGGAATTAATTTTACAGAAAACTACAATATGCCGGAAAAATAGAACTGATAATTTATAACAAATGTTTGTGGGTGTTCCTGAAGGAGGATGCAGGTTCTTTTTTTATTTTTTAAACTATTAATTGTAATTACTGGTTTTGTCCAATTCTTCCTTAATTCTGGGGCAGATACTGCTAAATGTACATGATGCTATTGTAAGAAGCATCTATTTTCTGTGTCTTGTCAGTGAGCCTTAGATCCCAGTTTAACATATCAGATCAGAAAAAGCTGAACTTTGTCTACTCTGAAGTCATTTAGTGGAATAATTGTCTGGATTCCAGCACAGTGTCTGGCATAGGGCAGCGATGAGTAAGAGGTGGAGGTATAACTGGCTTAAGCTTTTGGTTAAAGTTCATGGTTAACACAGTAGATAGAAGAAAACGTTGTCACAGAGTTGCTGGTTGTACTCCATCAGCATTTCTGTTTCTTATTACTGTATTTCTACTCATCTTCAAAGGTCTTTTGGTGATGCATATGTAAGAATCAAGTATGTAGGATGAAAATCTTCCTCTTCTTGAACAAATTCTAATTTGCTTAGCCCCCTTAGCTTGAGATGATGTTTGCTGAATTACACTTATTTGTCTTTTAGTGCCAGGCAAAAAAGACATTGTTTTATGATCTGTAGAGTATGTGTGTACTTTTTTACTAGAGAAGGAGCCTATTCTTTCCCTGCTATGAAGTGTTCAGATTAAAGGAGAAAAAGATGTTTAAGACATGTTAGTGTCAACGGTGTATAATCTTTGAGTTTTGCTCTCTGCTGTATCAGAGCATAGTAACAACTCTAGAGGAAATGAGGAAGAGTTTGCATAGTGTGTCCATAGTTTAGTCCGTTTGCTAGACAAGTGGTTTTGTGCTTCAGATTGAAAATTCAGGATGCTCCTATAAGTGACTTAACACAGCTATACAACTGCATGATTATTCTTTTCCCCCCTGGAACTTGGGAGAGTATACTTCATTATTGCAGTTGCCAGAGAGGTGCCTGAATATTGAAATGCGTTGCTGGAGAAAACAGGTTCCCATTTGGTGTATGGCACCAAGAAATGATATCTCATGCTTAGTATAAAATAATTTGATGTAATTCTGCCGTTTAAAATTGTACTTTGTACAAGTGACTATGCTATGAAGAAGCAGGAAGGAAGAAGGTTCTAGTAATGTGAAAATCGAGGACTTTGCAATGTCGTTAGCAAAAAGCAGTTTGCATTTGTTTTTCAAGGAATAGGACAGGCTGTAGGCAGTGATGGGTTTTTTCTTTCTCTTTCTCCTTGGTGACCTGAAATTCATTAGTAGTGACTATTGAAATATTCATGTTTAGTCCAGATACTCCTAAAGAATAACCAGGACACAGCACTCACGGAGACAGCAGAAGTGAAAGGCTGGTTTTTTATAGCAGTCCTGTGAAATAGAGTTTTGTTACTTAGGAAATGCTGCTTTTACTTAGTGGTTTCATAGTTCTGCCTAAAGACATGACTGAAGCCTAGTTTTGCCTTTTAATGTGGATTCTTCTTTATTAAGAATGTGTGAAGATTGTGTCAGATTACTTTATTTGACCACATTAATATAGAACTACACAATCTTCACATTCTTCTTTACTTGGAGACATCCTGAAGGATTTGGCTATAAATACCACCACCTTTGAAACTGCAGCTTTGCAGTTTGATCTTTTTTTAAGGGTGTTTACATCTTGATGTAAAGTTTCTTCTTCTGTTCATAGGTGTCGGGAGAAGCAAATGAAACTCAGATTTCTGAGGCACTGAAGCGTTACAGTGAACGGGCCTTCTTTGTGAGGGAAGCTCTCTTCCATTTATTCAGCTTGACGCATGTAATGGAAAAAACAAAGCCTGAAATTTTAAAGGTAAAACAATATAGTTTTGATGTCTGTTTTGCATTTTTCCTTAAGCTGAGCCCATCCCCAAACCTTGGTATAAATGATAAGCTTTTGCAGTATTTGGTTGTATTTTTTTTCAGATTAAAGTTGTACTGTTGAATAAAAATTAACAACTGTTTAAACAATAGTGAAGTAGGAGATACCCTGTAGTGTTTTATGTTAGGTGAAATTGTTGTGGACTAGTGTATAGTCTCTAAATTTAGTAGATTCTAGTTCTGATTACAATACAAAGTTCTTTTCACTTTCCAAGTCTGGAACATGAGAGATGGTTTAAATTTTACTGTAATCACAGAAAGAGACATCAGTAGGAAGAGAATTTTTCTATTCCTTATCTTCTTGGACTTTGCACAAGTGACCTTGAATTTGCTGTCTTCAATATGAGGAAAAACATTGGCTCTCAATAATCAATAAGAAAAATGTTTTCTTAAGCAAGATTGCAATCAACTGCAGAAAACCTGAAAAAAATATATCTTGACTTCACAGTGATCTGAAACAGCCAGTGATCACACAAGCCACTACACCATTACCTTTTCACTGCGGAAACTGTCCCACCTCAGCCACCTGTGAAGGGGTTTAGTAATTTTAATCTCAGTGTGTAAAGCAAACTCTGGATCTTTCTAGGAATCCCACGCATGCCATGCAGCTTCTCCTTTGAGAGGCTTTCACAAAAAGTGTAAAAGGACTTGAAGAAATAGAAGCTTCGAATCACTAGCAGAAGGAAATGTTCCTCTTGAGAATTAAAATCACAACAGATGGATATTTCTCTTAAGGGAGGCAGAAATTGGGTGCTGTGAATCGTGGCTTCAAGCAACAGTGGCTTGGTCTTAAGGAGAGTGTGCAAGTAACTAACATGGGCAAAACTTCTGCATTTCAGCTTGTTGTTATTGGAATGAGGAATCACCCTCTGAACTTGCCTGTGCAGCTGGCAGCAAGTGCGTGTGTGTTTAACCTAACCAAGCAAGATTTAGCAGCAGGCATGCCTGTGCGTCTTCTGGCTGATGTCACTCACTTGCTCTTGAAAGCCATGGAGCACTTCCCAAACCATCAACAGGTAAAAGATGAAATTCTGTTACATTCTGTAAGGCTCCCTGGCTAGTGGATCTTACAAAACATTTCTTCACATCTTACGACCTCATGGAAATGCATTTACTGATTCATAGCAAGAAAGTATTCTGAAATACGTATGTCTCTAATTGAATAATTCTTCATTTCTCATAGCTGCAGAAGAACTGCCTTCTTTCACTATGCAGTGACAGAATCCTTCAGGATGTTCCGTTTAACAGGCAAGTTTTATGTGTCAGTTAAAGTTAGTGGTAGCGTTTCAGAGTATTTTTGTGTTCCTGCAGAAGGTTTGTTTCTGGTCTCAATTTTGCTCAGTTTAAATCATTCTAGTGTGCTGATTTATCTGACTTACATTACTTTGGGCTCATAATTTGCAGCTGAATGTATGTCTGAAAAAAAAACCAAACCTGTGGTATACAGCTGTTTTTTTACTTCAATTGGGTGTTTATACACCATGTCAGGACTTCTCCAGGGAGCTATGGGATTTCTTTTAGCAAAGGTTCTGCTACTGAAGTGTTTTGCTCAAATGCTTCTTGGTATGAGGCACACTGCTTCCATTATCTGATGTGTAAATCTATCTTAAACTAAGAGTTATGAGACTTCTGAAAATAAAATTTTATTTTTAACTTCCAGATTTGAAGCGGCCAAACTTGTTATGCAGTGGCTGTGTAATCACGAAGATCAAAATATGCAAAGGATGGCTGTAGCCATCATTTCCATTCTTGCTGCGAAGGTATGGAATTTAAGTTTTGAGGTGATAGGATAATATTTCTAATGCCTAAAAAATTGGTTGATAGGTTTTGTTTGTTTTCAGCTTTCAACAGAACAAACAGCTCAGCTTGGTGCAGAACTCTTCATTGTTAGGGTAAGTCACATAATTTCCTGACAGTCAAAACTACCATCCTCTCCAGCTATTCATGCTAACAGTATTCCTAATGACACAAATGACATGTAAGACGATAGAAATCTGTATTAATTCTAACCTGTATTCGTTTGAAAGTTGTGTAGAAGGGAAAAGACTAGAGAAATTGTTAGAGATTGTATCAGACACAATGATATAGAATCATAGAATCATCATGGCTGGAAAGGACCAGTGGCAATGATTCATACCAGCATAGATGAAAAGAAGCTGGAAAGGAACATGACACAACTAATAAAAAGTAAAATAGCACAAAATTCACTTGAAGTTCTGTTGTAGAAGATTAAAGATGCTCAAAAGAGAGTATTTCAAGAAATGGTTAATTCTGTCACTGTAGTGTCTAAAGTTGTGTAGATGGTTTTGTGCTATGTGTAATAGAACTATACATGTGGTAATGGTGGAAACAAAGGAATTCTAGCAGGCAACACATATTCAAAGGGGAGGTAAAAAGTTAGTTTGCCCCTAAACCCTAGTGTAGATTTTTACTCTCCATGTAAATGGTAACTATGCATTATCTCAGTTGGTACAGAAAGAAGCAGAGGAGCTAATACGTGATTTCGATACATGATTGCAAGTGGGATTTTTGGTTTGTGTTTTGGTTTTTTTCAGCAACTTCTACAGATAGTTAAACAGAAAACAAATCAGAATCTTGTAGACACTACCCTCAAGTTTACACTGAGTGCACTTTGGAACCTCACTGATGAATCTCCAACAACGTGTCGGCACTTCATTGAAAATCAGGGCCTAGAACTTTTCATGAGAGTCTTAGAGGTGAGGAGTATGGTTTTGGTGGTGGGTTGTCAATGCAGGCTTATAATTAACATTGTTTCAATAATGAGCACAAATGGTTACGTTGTTCCTTTTTTCCACAGTCTTTTCCATCAGAGTCCTCCATACAGCAGAAAGTTCTTGGACTTCTGGTGAGATGAAAAAGAAAAATATAGCAATTTTCAATAATTGATTCTCAAAATGTGGTTTTTTTATTTGCCCAATGTTAATTAACAAATAATTGTGTAATATTTTTGCACTGTTCTTTAATCTTCATAATGTACATTATTAATCTCTTTTGGTCTCTTGCAAATCTTCCATAACTTATAAGTATATTGAAGTGGATGGTTATAGTAACTTCTAAGAAAGGACAGTGCATGAGACTACAGAGGAGTCCAAATGCAAAAAGTAGGTTGAAAGTCAATAGAATCAGAGTGGTGCACTGCTAAAGTTCACTGAAATCATACTCAAGAATGTTGAAACTAGCCTTTCATTTAGTGTAATCTGTTCATTAATGGCCTAATACTGCTTATGAGGATACCTTTTTCTTTTTTTCTTTTCCCTCCAGAACAACATAGCTGAAGTTAAGGAGCTCCATTCTGAATTAATGTGGAAGGACTTTATAGATCACATCAGTAAATTATTGCACAGTGTGGAGGTGGAAGTTAGCTATTTTGCAGCAGGGATTATTGCTCATTTGATATCTCGAGGAGAGCAGGCCTGGACATTAAGTCGCAGCCAGAGGACATCTCTCCTTGAACAGCTGGTACAGAAATGATGGTGAATTTTATCATACTCTTTCATATTTTTTTCAATGTTTGTATTTAACAGTGAGTGTTCTTGGTTCTATATTTTGCAGCATTCTGCCATTTTAAATTGGCCAACCCCAGAATGTGAGATGGTGGCTTACAGGTAACTATTGCCTTGATTCAGAGTTTGGAAAATAAATTGAACTAAATCTAAAACTTGTCCAGAGCAGAGTAGAAAAACAAATGTTTTAAAATATGCAGCATGTTTTTTCTTATGGCCTAAGAATGTTGGGGACTCCCATAAAAGAAAAATGTAATGTTGTTCCTTGTTTTTTTTTTTCTGGCAAAGATACTCAGCTGCATGTCTAAAAGACTTAAGCACAAAGATTAACCAGTAGGGCTGGTGGCTAGCAGTAGGTTAACACTGTTTGTCCTAGATAAAGAAGCCTGAAGCCAACAAGTGCAATTAGATGATTACAGTCCATCTAATGTGTATAATTCCTACTGGTTTTATTCATGTTTTTAAGGTGCAGGAGTCATCCAAGTGCTGTGGTAAAAGCACACCACTTTCCTACACTCTGATTTTTTGCTAGTACTTGTCTTAAGGCTTGCCTGCTGCATCAGACTTATCAAGTGCATCTCCTAGTTAAACCTCTAGCTAGTTGAGTAGACAACATGTGACCTCTGAAGCAATGACATTTAGTAGTAAAACGAGTTGCTGTTCCTCTTCTTTTTCTCTTAATAGGTCTTTTAATCCATTTTTTCCACTACTTGGCTGTTTTATGACACCTGGTGTCCAGTTATGGGCGGTGTGGGCCATGCAACATGTCTGCAGCAAAAATCGTATGTATTAAGATAATTTTACCCTTCAAATTCATATTTCTTAGCATATTATTCACTAGCATGAAGTGCGGGAAAAATAAGAATTCCTAGGGTATTCCTTCCTAATACTATAAAAGACCTATGTGCAGACTTTGACTAAATGGGGCAGCAAAAGAGTAATAAACCTTTTGGTTTATCATTTTTATTTACTGGAATCTTACTGTTAAAGCACAGTAATAATTCCACAGTGTGTTAAGCTTAACTACTTGGCATGCACTTGTGTTTTTGTTTGCAAATGTACATATTAATAATGGATAAGAGATTTATTTTAAAATAAGAACAATGATTGTAGCAGGCAGCTATTGAGTAATGCTTGTTTGAAATGTAGAAGTGTTGGGTAAGGGAATAAAACTCCATGTTTTATTCCTGGCATTTAATGCTTTTTTTAACATAAATTTTTATCACATGCGTGTGTGTGTATGTCTACCAGTTGTGAAACTGCTTTCTGCTAAAGTACTAAAAATGTTTTCTATGCCAGTGTTTTAATCTTCTTGCCACCAGTACATCTATACTTGTTTATCCTTGTCACATAAATCACCTTCTACAGTGAGAAGGCCTGTCTGTTCGGGACCATACAATAACACAGCATAATGTATAATTGCACATCAAGTGCTGATTTCCTGCTCTACAGGGCTTGTAAATGTGCTGAGACACTGTTGCCAGGGTATGCTGTCCACAATCTGTGAGGATGACCATGAGCCAGCAATGGGCCCTTGTGGCCAAGGCAGCCAGTGGCATCTTGGGTTGGATGAAAAATGGGGTGATCGAGTAGATGGACAGAGGTTCTCCTCCCCCTCTACTCTGCCCTGGTGAGAATCTGGAATATTGCGTCCAGTTCTGGGTCCCTCGCTTCCAGAAGGACATGGAATTGCTTGCGGGAGTCCAGTGCAGAGCCAAGAAGATTATAGAGCAGAGTATCTCCCTGATGAGGAAAGGCTGAGGTTGCTGGGTCTCTTTAGCTTGGAAGAAAGGGGATTAAGGGGTGACCTCATTAATGTTTACAAATAGGGAAAGGGCAGGTGTCAGGAGGAAGCTGCTAGACTTTGCTCAGTGTCATCCAATGATAGGACAAGGAGCACGTGTTAGCTGGAACACAGGAGGTCCCACATAATGATGAGTAGAACCTTCTTCATGGTGAGGGTGACAGAGCACTGGAAGGGTCTGCCCAGGGGGTTGTGGAGTCTCCTTCTCTGGAGACATCTAGAACTCACCTGGGCCTGTTTCTGTGTGACTGGATCTAGGGGATCCTGCTGTGGCAGGGGAACTGGACTGGATGGTCATTCGAGGTCCCTTCCAATCCCTAATATTCTGTGATTCTGTGACATGTCCCATGCTGAAGTAGCACTGTTCTTAGAAAGCTGTTTAATGGTCAGACTCTGGGTGTCAATTTCTGATTAAGGCCCTGTAGTTTCTCCCAGTGCCTCAGCCCTGTCCTCTTGGTATGTTCCTATTTTTGGTGTTTGTTTTGTCCTGCCCAGCCTTTGACCTTTCAGCCTACCACAGAGGGTTGTGACAGTGAAATAACTGCTGTGCAGTGAAATAACTCTGTGGAGATGCTGGACATAGTTGGATGGTGTACTTGTGGTTTGCAATCAAGATCATATTCCTGGTAGTTGATGCTAGAAGCCTCTGGACATAGCTGCAGAAAATTCAAGTACTTGATAGAAAATGTAGTAAACTATTCTGAGGGAAAATGTGCTTAATTTTGTAATAGGAAGGTTTATTTGGGAAGAAAAGTCTTAAGCATTTGGTGCTTGTCACCCAGAAGAGTTTTTGACCTGGAGAGGAGATAGATTTTTATTTGTATTTCCTCCTTTGATTGAGGATGAAAAGTCATCTAGAATAAATGGAGTTGATTTGTTTTTTTAACTCCTTTCGCTGCTTCTCTCTCATGTCCACCTCAGTGTGCTATTATAGTTAATGGCACTGCAGTGCATGTGATCCCCAGTGTCAGTGTTCAAACAACTCTGCTGTTGCTTCACTGAGATGAATGGTGAAATGGAGCACATGTGAAGTAATACTCTGTGGGTTGCATTACGATCATCCTGAGCTGCTTGTAACAACTTTTAGGGACATAACTTTCTGCCTGTACTTATGGTGAGGCGTCACCTCAAGTGCTGTGTGCAGTTCTGGGCCTTCTGCTTCAAGAAAGATACTGAAGTACTGGAACAGGTCCAGAGGAGGGCAGTGAGGCTGGGGAAAAGACTGGAAAGAGAGTCTGATTAAGAGAGGCTGAGGGAGCTGTTGTTGTTTTAGCCTGGAGAAGGAAAGACTCAGGGGGGACCTTAACCCTCTCTACAACTACCTGGAGGTAAGTTGAAGACAAGTGTGGGTCAGACAGGGCATGAAGCTGTACCAGGGGAGAGCTAAGTTGGATGTTAGGAAGTCCTTCATCATGGGAAAGGGTGGTTAGACAGTGGAATCGACTGCCCAGGGAAGTAGTGGAGTCCCCATCCCTGGAGGTGTTTAATCAAAGACTGGATGTGGCACTTAGTGCCCTGATTTAGCTAGTGTGGTCATGTCATGTCATGGGCTGGGCTTGATGATCTCAGAGGTCTTTTCCAGCCTCAATAATTCTGTGATTCTGTAACTCCTGAAGTTTTTGTGGTACATTAAATGCATGTTGCTTTTTGTAGCTGGTCCTTGGTAGTAATACTGGAGCTGATGTAGGTGCACTGTGAACTTTTTAAAATTGATAATGAAAGTGGGAAGTATAATTTTATCCCCGAAAAGGTGTTCATAGCAAGTTATGAATAGTTGAAGGTCACCATCAATAGTGTTTAGTGAACTGCTTTCAAAGGAACTAGTTCTTACTGTACAAATGGTGTGGTGTGTCTGATACCATATTTTGGTAACTGTTCTATATTGAGGTTTTTTTGTACCTGTGATATTTTTACCTGGATACTCACAGCTACTTTAGTACTTCTGATTACCACTTTGTAAAATGCGTATATGTACACTTCAGATGGCCTGCAGAGAGAATATTACCATATTACAAGGCAGTTTCCAGTAAACTGAAAGCAGACCTGATTATAATAGGAATCTTGTCCAAACAACTCTGTTCTTCTGTTGTCTCTTACTGAAGTCCAGATGCTCTTCTACACACTCTTTAGGGAGTGTCCTAAATGCTACCTGGTGTAGGAGATGAAAGTGTTTGTCAATCAGTATTTACAGTATCTGCTACATTTACCCTAGATATTTTTTTTTTACAGCTGCCAGATACTGCAGCATGCTAATTGAAGAAGGTGGTTTACAGCACTTGTACAACATCAAGGAAAATGTCCAGACTGATCCACATGTCCAAAGGATTGCTATTGCCATCCTAGATAGTTTGGAAAAACACATTATGCGTCATGGGAGACCACCGCCATGTAGGAAACAGCAACAGAATAAACCAAACTGAAAGCTGCAGTGGTATAGGAGTGTAAAGTATTTTCTCTGTAATAATCCTTTCTGATGTGTATGTAGTTGGAGTAACTTGTTAACATAGTGGTCACCATTAAAGTGAATTGCTGATAATGGTGGTACCCAGAACCATGTACCTTTGGTGAATGTCCACTTTAATGGCAACCACATATGCAACTCGTAAAGAGTGACTGCTCGAGCTGGTCATACCTGTAGGATTACTGCTGGCTACAGAGAGATGGGACTTGTACAATTCAATATGCACACTGGAAGAAAGACTTACACGAATATCTTTTGTGATGTCTGGGAGACAAATTACTTCATCCCTGCAACTGCTGTTCATAACACTTTACCAGTGTGGTGTTTGAATAGAAGTGTGTGTGGTTGTGAGATTCAACACTTTTAACAGATTAAAACAAAAGGAAATGCATGCAGGTTACAATGAGACTTGTAACTGAGGTGACTGAAATGTCCATTGTCTTGTAATCCCCTAAATACTAATGGGGTCTTCAGCAGGCAAAAGGAAGAGGAGGTTGGTGGTGTTCTTTTGTTTTCCTCACTGCTAGAACAATGATGCATTTATGCAGTTCGGCTCTCTTGAGTCCTCCCCATTCTTAGTAATGTGGGGACTGGCTTTGCACTAGGGAGAGGGGAAACCTGTTGAACCAAAGCAATAGAATCAGGATTAAAAGGAGACACTGTTAAAACGATGACTTAAGCTTGAAAATTTAAACTTGGTAACAAGAAGGGGATTTTGTTGTTGCTTCAGTGCTTTTGGAGTTGTGTGATACCTTTCTTCTGCTCTTAGAGTAGTACTGGTAGGGAAAGAAGGCTCATGAGAGACAAATACTGACTTTGCCACCGAGGGGGTTGCATGGCTTGACAGGAGGCTCAGGATATTTGGTCACCTTCTTTATAACAGACTAATGATCACTCTATTGTTTTATGTAAATATTCTGTCGGTATTGTGCAGTGAATTATATTTCCAGGTTATCACAATGCAAAACATCACACAGTGTTCTTTCTGTGTAAGCCCTGTCATTGGCATTGTTTTGTGGAGTGTGAAATTTTATGTAAAGATGCTATTGTAACAACTGATTTCTTGGTTACCTACGGGTTTTAAATGATGTGTTGAATGAAACATATTGCACAGCATACACATGCCTGATAAAACACAAGCTGCATGTCTTTTCAAGTTAATTTCAGGCTTTGGTTTTGTTTATCTTGTGAGTCTCCATATTTCCATATTCAGGACTTTTCTGTAAATAATACTGGTAAATTTAAAAAGAAAACTTATGTTTGGCTTCTTCATGATGACTATGTTCTACTACTTCTAACTCCTTTCCTCTCTCAACTCCTATTCTGCAAATAAAAACATCACTTCTACTCTACATCAACTTAGTTATCATGTATTTCAACAACTCCAAACGGTACTAATCCAGTAATTTAATCAATGTTGTGCACTTTGGTTAGAAACATTGTTCTGTGTTATCTGGCTATATAGTTTTCTTGATTCAGAAAGAAATTTAAACTGGTTGTAGTTGAGTTATGAAGGTGGCTAAAGAAGTGAAAACTGGCCTGCAAACCTTTACCTCCCACCCTTTTGAGATGTCTGTGAAATTCCTGCTACATGAAGTAAAATACGAAACTTGTCAAAACTGGTGTTAAGGAAATGGATATAAATCGCTACAAAATTATTGTAAAATAAAGATGACATCTCTCCTTACAGTACTGTTTTTTCCTAATAACATGAGAACTTAGCGAAGCATCTTAACTAAAAAACTTAGGGAGAAAAAATCTCCCACTACATGCAGCACAAAGTGAAGGTGATACCGGCATCAGTCCAGATGGTGAAGGTGGCACTTGGTAAGAAGTTGTAAAATAAGTTTCCCATACTCTTCTTTCGTTCCCACATGCCTCAGGCTATCAGTGAGCACAGAAGCATGACTGTTTACAAGGTGTAAATCCCCTGGACATGCCAGTTAGGGAAAGGTCTTGTTCCATTCATGGACAGTTTCAGGCATTCCTTAGATGGTATGTGGTAATTCCAAAGGTAACTTTTAAACGTTTGTATTTCATCTATGGTGTTTGCTAGCTTTTGGTGCAAAGACTGAAAATACTGACTCTGCCTTATCTTTGCAGATCTTTACATAAGGAAGTTGTGCAATGTAAGGTTAACTTGTAGAGGAAGTGACAGGGTGGTTAGTGTGGTTTAATTTGAGGCAATCCATATTTTACAGGTGTATTTTGATAAAGTATTTAGTAAATATAGGTTAACTACAGTAATTGTCTCTTGTTTAAGAAGCCATAAAGCACATCTCAATGCTGGAGAACTTCTAAGCAGAGGAGAAAATTAACTTGTAGTACAGCAATAGATTAAAAACAGGTGATGTGCCCAAGTTGTCTGGCATGTCTGATATGGGGCCATATGTGCATGGATCTTGCAATTTCTCAGGCACTGATACCAGACAATCTAGGGTAAAGCACCTCTGTTATTTAATTAACTCTGTTAATACAGCTCATTCTGTCTGATTAGGTGGAAGATACAAGTTTGGCAAAGCCTTCATTATAAGTTGACCATTTTAAGTTAACTTTCTCTTCAGTGGTTTTTCCACCTATCACTATTTAGGTGCGACATGTTTTCTGCCTTAAGATTTTTGTTTGCTTATTTATAGTAAGACAAAGCTTCTCCCTACTTCTTACCTGACACCTGTTTGAAAGCCATAACCACTGGCTCAAGATGAATGCACTTCAAAAGGCATCAGGTCTACAAAGTTAAATGTTTATTTGTGAATTACTACAGCAAAATGGTTCAGTGGAGTATTTATTCAGAAGTGCAGTCCAAGGCAAGGAGCTAAGTACATATAATGGAGTCAGAATCAGTGAGTCTTCAGTCCTGATCTTTAAAAACCGCAAGATGCTAAGCAGCATTATTTGCCGGTAAACTGAGGTGCTCGTTTCTCCCTGAAGGCAGCCATCCCTTCCTGGCGGTCTCTCGTGGGAATATTCTGCATTTAGAGAAAATAACACAAATCATGACAGGTATTTTTTTTTTTTTTCATTTAAAAGTCTGATGTGCTTTTACAGACTAGTTTGACAAAGGTGGTCTAAGCCTAAGAAGTCTTCCCTTTCAATGACTTGTTATTTTCCAAATTTGTTATTTTTTATTTATTTGTTATTTTGCAAATATGGAAGGAGGGACATAGAAATGCTTACACTTGTAATGTAAATCACAAGCAAAACACTTGCAGCAAACACCACAGACCACAGAACAACATAGGAAAACTTTTCCATAAATTACCTTCTAGAAAGAACAACAGGAAGAAGCTGTTTTATTTGTAAAAGCTCATCCTGTGGTTAATACATTGTTGAAACTTGAAACACAATTACTTGAGACAAGTATTTAAGTCTCAGGCAGGCTGAGGCAGCCCTGCATGAAGCAACTATTAATATTCTGAAGTACGTAACTGGAACTGCACTGAAGTACATTCTCAAAGCTTTAGATAGAGCTGTATTTTACTCTCTAGGAGGAAACAAAAGGATGCTGTGAATACCTGGCTTTAGCAAAACATACAGCTGTCCTTTCAGGAATGTGTTCTGAAGGTGACCTACCTGAGCATAACACATCCCCTCAATAGCCATCCCTGACGCAATGTCAACCTAGGGATGAGAGGTGTGAGAGATGTTTCAAGACTACTTCATAGCATTCAAATCAATAGACAGTCACTTGGAGTAAGCAACTTTCATTTCTGTATTAGAACTATGGTGTTAACATCTGCAGAAAAAAAAAGTCCTGTATTTTATCCTTAAAGAGAATCTGTAAAACCCTTGAAGTGGTTTAAATTGACTTGTCTAAACAAGAATTGTAACTTCCAACATTGATAACAAAACTACTGAAAAGTAAGCATTTTTTACTGCAGTAATTAGTATCCTTCAATTAGTTCAGCGTAAGAAAAATTTAAAATTTACCTCCATTCCTTTGTTTATTGCCAGTTTCCCCATTTTCACAGCAAATGGAGCCTTTATTAGAAAACAAAAAGCCAAACCACAACACTTCATCAGTTATAATAGTGCAATTTAGTCATTATCCTAGTTCCAGATGTCCTTTTAGTCCATAGAAATTTGCAGCAAGGTAGTAAGTTTAAGAAAAATCTGGCATTATCTACAGTGTACAGATACAGTGCAGGGTTTTAGTGTGTCCTGCAAGCCTGTGTAACCACAGCTAGGAGGTACAACTGTCCTACAGGTAAAGTAGCTGAATGATAAGCTTGTTCCTATAGAAATTGTGTTCAGAAAAAAAGGACAGAGGTAAGAGAAATATTTTATCGGACGGAATTTCACTAGTGTGCTCTATTTTAAGGTAAGCAGAAAAGCCACCTGTGCACTGACCACATGAATCCTTCACTTACCTGAGGAAGGATTTCTTTAGCCAAAGCTAATGCTCTCTGGTAAGCTGCATCTCCCTCATTGTTCTGTGGCACTGAGTGATTTACTAGTCCCATTGAGAAGGCTTGTTGTCCATCAATCTGTCTACCAGTGAAAATGAGTTCCTTTGCAAGACCTATTCCAATGCATCTAGGCAAGCGCTGGGTTCCACCTTACAACAACAGCAAAACCACTATTTTCCACTGCAGTGAAATGGGAGCCAAAATACAGTATTTTATCTCCTTATATAATGAAGTTTTAAAGAAATATGTGATCCCTTTACTTTTAATAGCTACTAGTTGAATGTGTCAACATTTGGCAAGGCAACTGAAAGGCTTCAGCATCCTCTTGACTATTTACATGAACAGGAAAAGTTGTAAAGTAGAAGTTGTAAATTTATAGTGGCTCTAAGACAGGGCTTGGACCAGAATTCAATTCATATCCCTTGATGGGTCACTGTAAGATGCTACTTAAAAATTTACATTCAAACACTTCAGGTGTTCTAATGGCAAAATATTTACTATACAGTTGAAAAAAACAGACTGAAGATGAAGGTTACCTGCTCCAGGAAGAAGACCTCTTGTGGTCTCAATGAGGCCCATTTTAGCTGATGAAGCTATTTAAAAATAAGTACAGGAATGTAGTTGGTTTTTTATCTGTGTAATTACAAATATTCTAAACAGAACTGATCAGTAAAACTACAAAATAAATATGTAACTAGAACTATTTATCCAGGTAGCTATGAAGTCTGAATACTGTAGTGCTTGTTCAATGTCCATCTCAAGTCAGATGAGGGGTTGTGGTATGGCTGCTCACCCCTAATGTAGCAATTCTATCTAGAAAAATGAACCTTGGCTCCATACTAGATTAAATGTAAAGCATGAAAGAATGGAAACAGAAAGTGTTAAATCTTACAGTTCAAACTGATTTAAGTAGCAAAGGTTTGATCTAGCCAGAGCATTGATCCAGCATTACATTATAAATACTATTTGATTCTACCAATAAGAGGTATTTGTAATCTTACCTAAAAACAGATTTTGCTTTTTAAAGCAAGGAAACTACTTTCACAGTAGTAACTAAATGTCACACTTTCTGTACAAATCTACTCATTTCCTGAGCTAAGTTCCTCTCCTAGCCTACTGGATTCCCTTTACAGTCAGCTATCAGGCATGTAAGTTCTCCTTAAAATACAGAATATGCCAGAAGAATCCTACAGTAAGCAACACACAAACCTGCTACTCGAAGGTCACAAGCTAATGCCAGTTCTAGTCCACCCCCCAATGCATAGCCATCTATTGCAGCAATTGTGGGCACAGGCAGGGAAGCTAGAAGAGAGAACACAGATTATACAGTTTTGTTCTGTGCTACTTAACGTGTGCAATTTAAATGCCTAAATACTAAAGCTTTTAGGAGTTCTCAAATTCAATTCTGCTTAATAATCTTTTTCTGCCACAAGCTTTCTGTCTAAGTTATCTTTGTGCACTTCTCCCCTCTTTTTAAGAATGTAAAACATTATTCTTGCATGCAAGGAAGAATGAAATACAAAATACTGCAATACACAACAGGATGAATGATCTTGTTAATTTATGGTGTGAATATCCATCTATTGTATTTACACAGACAAACCCAGCCCTGGTCACTGTTATGAGGGTTGAAGCTTCATGGTGCTTTTGTCTGCCCACATCCTGAACTTAGTAAATACTGTTATTGCCTCATGGCTGAGGAAATGGAGGTACCTGGAAATTAGCTGCTTCATAAGATACCTTTTAAAAACACTCAGGGATACCTTTTAAAACACTACAGATGTGTGCAATTTCTGTGCTGTAACTTACCTACTACACATCCAACTGCTTCTGTTCTTTGTGAGACAGGGCTACTGGCTTTACATTCCTGTTTGTTTTTTAATGAGTGCAATTCTAACTGGCATCTAATCAACTTTTCACTCAGGTATTCCTCTCTAGCATATGCAGAGCAAATCATAAACGGGAAGAAAATAAATTGCAAAAGTCCTTATTCTTCCCACAGAAAAAGAAGTTGGAAAGTGGAAGATTTGCAGGTACAAAGCCACTGACATTCAACAAATCCATTTAGCAAATGCATTCAGAGATCCAAACCTACAGTCTTAGGTCACTACCACATGACAAGTGGTTCTGAACATACTGCTCTTCATGATAGAATAGGTAGTACTGAAACACATCTTGTCTTGGCATCACAGCAGCGTACTTGGCTTTTTATTCTAACCATACATTTGTTTCAGCATAAGCTAGAGGCATTTGGAAAGCAGCTCCTACATAACATGCTAGGGTTAGTGTCCTTTCCCTCCTGCAGCATTTTTAAGTATTTCTGTACAAAACTCCCCAGCTTAGATAATAATATACCTATTTCATCCATGAGACTTCTCAGCCCTTTGACAAAGTGTGCAACTTCTGCATCATCCATCTTTGCACGTTCCTTTAAGTCTGCACCTAAATAGAGGAGGAAAAAGTTTGAATCCAGAAACAGGGGAATTATATCTGAACCGTGTTCCCTTTTGTCCCTCTCAACGGACAAAACACGAGTCTTGAAAGAACAGTGTCCTCATTAATTAAGGGCAGCTGATATTGGAGTGCAGACATTTGGGCTGAAGCAGTGGCTGGGAAGCTCCTCTATGCCCTTCAAGCAGATTCCAGGGACAAGCACTTATCACTCTGTAGGGTCAATAACCTCTAAAACTGGAGACAATGATCTCCAGTACCACAGACCCATGCGATCTGAGACAGTTTTAAATGGAAAAACAATAGTAGACCCACGCAGCTCACTGCAGCCAAGACAGGTGAAAGAGAAAGCAGCACATTTGCCATTTGCTAACATAAAAGCCAGCCTGTTTTTCTTTTAGCAGGTACTTCCAGGTGCCTTATCTGATCAGTGCACAGCCCCAAGTGCCATAATTTTTTTTAAATTAGTTTGTAGAGCCTTTGTTACTTACCAGCACAAAATACACCTTTCACTTCACTCTTGAACACCACCACACGAACCTTCTCATCAAGACGGAGTTGTTCCAGAGCACTGAACAGCTATGAGGGATGGAGTACAAGTGAGAGAAGAAAACCATTAAGTATATGGATATATACACCTACCTTACAGAAAACTCCTAATCTATGTTAAGTGTTTCTTTTTGCCCTGCAGGCGCCAGGATTTTCATGGCAACGTTTTCAGTAAAGCAACTAGCAATCTTCTGTGACAAACTCAGATCAGTAACTTTCCCTGTATCTTTTTTTTCTTCTGCTCAGGGATGAACCTTTGCTGCACCTTAACTCCCCTTCCTGTCCAGGCACGAGCCAGACTTGCTGAAGAATATATCAACTTTGAACAGATGATTTGTTGAGGTTTGACAACTATGTTCTTGTCATTATGCAAGTGAGGACATTAACTTGCATTTGAATTCAAGAACTCCAATGCCTTTCTTTCCACTCCACACCTGAAGTTACTGCAGCACAGCCATACCACAATCTTTTTCTTCAGGTTGACCTGCCTTGCCCAGTGCAGTCTCCCACTGACTGTGAAACAAGAAATAGTTTTTGTTTCAGATTTCCCAGAACCATTCTTACTGCATTTAGTTATTGATCAGGATTCCAAATGCATTTGCAGACCAGGCCCATACTCACTTCATTTACAAATACTTTTCCCAATGAATTTCTCGCGTGGGGTCGGTTCATTAGGATTTCAGCAATACCTTAGTAATAGGAGACAATTTCAGTTATACTTCATTTAATTTTCTGACAACAGTAATTCCACTGGAATAATGTCTGTGTATGATGTACCTTCTTTCCTGAAAATGCATATAAAGTATACTCTGAAATAGTTACTTTAAAAGTGGAGGTGATAGACCATGTCTACAAAACCCAGTTATGTAGAAAAACTAATTCAGCAGTACTCTGATGGATAAGCAGATTCCTAAAACATTAACATGATAGCTAAAAAAATAGGTCTTAGAATCATTGCAGGAATGGAAAAGACCTCAAAATCAGAGTAATCCATCTTAGGTTTTGCTTCAAATGCTACCTAATTCAGGTTTTACTGTACAGTCATACTATGTTCAAGCATATTTGGTAACAAAGAAAGCCATCTTTTTGGGATTCCTGTGTACGTGAGACTAGCACTAAGTGTTCCAGAACCATTTGGAAACTGCAGCTCCATTTAATTAATAAGCTCACTGGTAGAAAGGACTTTACACCAAATTCTTAAGTCCAAACAGAAAAATAAGACCTCAACTCCACAGCACTTGTGTTTCGTAAATTATTACCCAGTGGCTTCTGTATGCTTTGGAGAGAAAAAAACATCTCTCCATGTTTCCTTGCCTGGCTTTCCGCTCCATTCCCAGGCCTTGTATTGTAAGATGCTGTTGTTGTTGCTGCTAGAAGTGCAGAGAAGCACTTCGCATCTGTCATACTTTGCCATCTGTCCTGTCTCTTATCTTCATTCCTCTGCCAGTTCCGGTTAGTAAAGAAGAGACACATCACATAGGAATAGAGATATAGGTAACAGCAAGAACCAGCTAACAATGGAGAATCACAATTCTGATGACTGCATTTGTGAGTACGTAATTGGCAAAATTACCCAGAGCCATTAGCAGAAGTAACTCCACCGGCAATCTGAACCCAAAACCAAAACACTTAGTGACTCACACACAAACGCACAGAAATGCCCTGGTCCTCCCCTACCGTTAGCACTGCACATCACCTACAGCAGAAAAATCTGAGGTTAAGGAGACCAGAATTACCTGCATCCAGAACTTAAAAAAAAGGCAGCGATTTATGTGGCAGCTGTGTTCTTGAAAAAAGTTACTAAGACGTAACTTAAATCAGTCATATTTTGACCTGCCATATGAGGCCTTTGCCAGGCAGTCAAACACGTTTGGGGCTACGAGGGCGTCAGAGCAAGGGATGGTTCTGCTGTCCCCGGGACACGCGTCCTGCGGCGGCCAGGACAAGGCAGAGGCAGCCCACGTACCTCCGGGGTCCGCCTGAGACACAGGGAGGCCGGCCAGGCCTCGCCGCACTCACCGCTGCTCTCCCCGCCGGCCGCGCCCACCAGCACCTCCGCACCCCGCCGGGGGCCGCCCCCGGGGGCTCCGCCGCGACACCCCAGCAGCAGTTGTCGCCCTGCCCACCCTACTCGCATCATGGCGCCACCACTCATGGAACCAGCCGCTACCGGGATCCGCCTACCGGAACAGGCGGGGCGGAACTCCCTAGGATGCCGCACCTTAAAGAAAGAACGGGGATACGGTGTCGGGGTCCTACCCCTCGGGCGCCGCCCCCTTCCCCGCCCATTGGCGCTGCGGTAGCAGGCGGGCCGTAGGGCTCAGTCCGGGGTCAGAAGCCGCAGGAGCAGGTGCTGTGTGGGCTCCTGTTACCGCCATCATGCAGCGCCGGGTATTTGTGGTGGGCGTTGGTATGACCAAGGTATGAGCTGCCCGACCTAGACTGCGCGCTGGAGCGCTGCCGGGGGTTCGGCTGGGCTGGACGGTGGGGACAGAGGGGCGCGGGAAGGCGGGAGCCTCGTGCCTTTCCCTCATCTCTCACGATGTCCCGTCGTTTTCCTGCCAAGGTCGCGGTCAAGAGGGGCGCGGGGACCTGTCCCGGGACGACAGAGGATCTGTCCGCCAAGTGTCCCCATGTCACAGGGGCTGGGGTTAGGGATCGAGAGGGAAAGCGTGCGAGCAGCAGAGCTGGTGCCCTCATCCGTTCTCCTGGTCGGCAGCCAGCCGAGAGTTCACAGCATGGCAGTGCAAAAGTTAGAGAAACCTTTATCTAGGGGGATGAAACTTAAGACAACTTTATTTGTCAGGGTAGTCAGCAAACCAACACTTTTAAAATAACTGTACTGTTGTTGCTGCTGCAGGGGTATTTCTGCAGCATGGGATGTGACAGGGCAGAAAAGGTAAAAGACCAAAGGACGTCATGCTGTGATGTTGGCCTGGATGACAGAATGTAGTTTTAGCAGTTCTGGAACTAACCTCAAAAACACTGGTGATGTACTCAGGGAAGGAACTGTGGTGTGAAAGACACAACTGAAATCTGTTAGATCCCATATTGAATCTTTTGCATTTTATTATCAAGTGTTTTAGGAATGTGTCCTTTCTAATTTATTTTTTTTTTTTAAATCTTGATGTAATGTCTGCCAGCAGTTGCTTTATTCTCTCAAAGTGTCTTCTGTCAGTTCTGCAGGCGATGTCTTTTGTTTCTGCAAGTGGATGGTATTGGTTACCACTTCAGTGTGATTGGAGGAGTTGTAAATTTCTCCTCTCTTGGTTAGCCTGGGTAGCCTCAGTTGCTCTTCAGCAACAATCATAGATTCACAGACTGTTATGGGTTGGAAAGGACCTTGAAAGATCATTTAAGTTAGTTCACTGGCAGATTATTTCTTGCAAAGTTCAGTATGAAGGTTGTCTATAAGTTCAGGAAGTTCAGCTAAGTGTTGTGAAGGGCTGGAGCTGGGGATGCAAGAGGGTGAGAACTCTTGGTGTTCACTGTACACAAAGTAGTTTGTACAAGAATTGTTTGTAGCACTTCAACACTTTTTATTAATGATTGAGAATTGCAATCCATGTGGATTTATTGGTAGGCTCAAATGAGTCCAATTAGACAGGAGAAGTATCACTTTCCCTCCAATTGTGAGCTGCTTTGGAACACTGTGGAATAACACTGACATAGCCTTGGGTTAATGGTTGGACCCTTTGATCACAGAATCATAGAATGGTAGGGGTTGGAAGGGACCTCTGGAGACCATCTATTCCAACCTCTATTTTTGACTTGGGAAAGAGAGGCTTATGCAGAATTAAGTTGCATATGAAGAACAAGTGTTTTGTTATGTCTAGGAGTACAACAAAATAAAAGGAACTATCTACCGAAGTCATGTGTTACAAATGAACACTTATTTGCTGTCCTACACACAGATTTCCAACAGGATTATTGTCCATCTCCATACAAGTTGTGGCTCTTTAAAACTGAGCAGAAACAGTCCTCAGCACCCCTAAAATTGCCCTCTTTCTGTTTTTAGCCATCACAGGTTTGGCAGCAGTGCTTGGGAATTGTGCAAATTTCGATTAAATTATTTGCATTGTTTAAGACTGTTTGCAAACCTGTTCCTAAGCTAAATATAAAGCTTTTAAATACACCAATTTGAGCAAAAGAAATATTACATCTCACTGTGATTTGTTCATGTTTTTTAATTCTTTTTATCTTTTTTCTTGTCAGTTTGTAAAGCCTAGTGAGAATGGCGTTGATTATCCTGACATGGCTAAGGAGGCAGGTAATGGAATAATGAAAAAATATTTCTCTTGATTGCTGACAATTTAAGTCTTACTGTTAGTCCTTTTGTTGCGTGTATTGTTCAGTTAGTAAAATATAAAAAGCAAAATCTTAAAGTGTTACAAAAGAACGCTTTTCACCAATCATAGAATCCTTGTGGCTGGAGAGGACCTCCAGGGTCACAAAGTCCAGCCCTCATCCCAACATCTCCCCAGCCCCTAGACCATGGCCTCAAGTGCTCTAGCTACTCACCTTTTAAACACCTCTAGGGATGGTGACTCCACCACCTTCCTGGGCAGCCCATTCCAGTGCCTAACCACTTCTCAGTTAAGAACTTCTTTGTAACATCTAATCTAAACCTCCCCTGATGCAGCTTGAGGCGTGTCTGCCTTAAGGCACTGAAGTCAGAAGAGGTAGCTTAGAATTGAATTGGACTCAGAAATCACATCATACCTATCTATGTTATTCCAACAAACTATGAATATTGCAAAGCTGTCTTAATCAGAATTAAGATGTGGGACTTCATTAATAATTACTATCATAGAGCTATAAAAATTCCTTATTCTTTCTTGTTTATGAATCTATGAATTGTATAATCTACAGATTTTTGTGTTATCATTGTGAGGGGTGGTCTGGGGTTTTCTTAACTTTTAAACTTTTTAAACATTTTTCAACTTTGAAATATTTTTAGGCCAGAAAGCATTAGCTGATGCTGGTATTCCTTATTCAGCAGTGAAGCAGGCGTGTGTGGGTTATGTTTATGGTAAGTATCATAGAATTGTAGCATGCTGGGGATTGGAGGGGACCTCTAGAGGTCATGAAGTCCAACTCCTCAGGATAATTTTTAATCCAAGAGCACATAAGCTTGGACTCAGCTTTAAGTGATAGAGGTAAGATCTACTTTGTGAGAGATTCATTACTATCTTAATCCAGTGGACAACTATAGCAATATAAGCATGGGTTAAGGGACTGTATAAGACTATTGAGAGTACCTGCATTAATATGGCTGCACAATAAAGCTTCACAGCTGATGTAGACAAAACTAGGCTGTTCCTGTACAACACAGTGCTTCCCTGCCTTCATTACCAGCAGGTCACCTGTGGTCTAACTCCAGCTGGCACCTAAGCTCAATGCAGCTGCTCACTTGCTCCCCCTCAACGGGAATGGAGAGAGAATTTAAAGGGTGAAAGTAACATAACACATAGGTAGAGGCAAAGGCAGTTTAACAAGTAAAGCAAAAGCTGCTTGTGCAAGCAAAGCAGAATAAGGGATTAATTTACCACTTTCCATATGCAGGCAGTCTTTAGTCATTTCCAGGAGAGCCGGGCTCCATCATCTGTAACTGTTACTTGGGAGGACAAACGCCATCACTCTGAATATCTCTTCCTTCTTCCTCCACCTTTACATGCTGAGCATGATGACATATGGTGTTGGGATCTCGGCCAGTTTGGGTCAGCTGTCTCAGCTGTGCCCCCTCCCAGCTTCTTCTGCATCCCCAGCCTTCTTGCTGGTAGGGTGGGGTGTGAAGCAGAAAAGAACTTGACTCTGTAAGACTTTCTCAGCAGTAAAGAAAACATATCTGTATTATTAACACTATATTCGGCAAAAATCTAAAGCATCAGTTACTATGAAGTAAATTAGCTTTATCCCAGCCAAGACCAGCACATTCTCCACCTCTTATTCCATAACATTTATGTCTTGCTTGGGTCCCACACAATCCAGTATGTCCTTGTTAGCCACTACTCTTCCCATCCTTGATAGAAACACAGATTTCATTCCCTTAATTTATGGACCATTCCTGTAAATTGTTCATGCTATGTGCATTGAATTCATTTACACCATGACTTTGGGCACCATCTGTTACGATGTTCACTCAGGATGGGAGAAGTGGTGTGTTGTGTGCAATTACTGGGCACCAAAATTAGTTCAGCTCAGGTTGGGTCACTATTGCGCTGGCACTGTTACTTGTCTTCCCATTGGTTCAGGTTAATTCTTTCTACACTAATTCCCATAACATGCAATTAAAATGATGGCTTACAGCAATTTAAAAGTGTTTCCATTGTAATTTCACCTTTGGTCCCTTTGTACCAGATCCTAGGATTTAACACTGCAGTGACCCTCCTCCATTTGCCTCTGCACTAGCTGGGATTTGTCCAAAGACTGTAGCCCTTTGGGGGACTACATGCTCCAAGTGGAGCCTTATCTGTGACCCGCAGTCTCTTCAGAGTCTGTGTGCTGTGGCATAAAATTCTCCACAGCCACAGTCATTTCAAGGTGCATCTGCTCCAGCATTGACCTTCTTCATGTGTCACAGTCCCTTCAGTCCCTGTGCTGCTGCAGACATCACTGCAGTTACTAATGCTTAGAGTTATGTTTACCCTATAGCACTAGGCTAATGTACAGTGAGGCAAGCAAGCCCCATGGCAAGCCCTGAAGCCTGACAGTTAATAGCAGCAATACATTTGGTAGCAATTTGTCTCAAAAAATTTGAGCCCTGCATTGAAAGCTGAAAAGGACAGGTGTCATTTAACACCACCTGGTAGCAAAGCCCCTCTTGGTTGCTTTTCCCCAGTGGGATAAGGGAGAGAATTAGAAGAAGAAAAGTAAGAAAACTCATGGATTGAGGCAAAGACAGTTTAATGGGTAAAGTAAAAGCTGTATGTGCAAGCAAAGCAGAACACAGAATTTATTCACCACTTCCCACCTGCAGCCCATCTCAACGGTAATGGAAACATTCCTGTATTGTCAATGCTGTTTTCAAAACAAATCCAGTGCACAACTTCATACCAGCTACTATGAAGAAAATTGGCTCTACCCTGGCCCAAAACCAGCACAACCTTCAAACAGATTTGTAGTAGACTGGCTCAGTGGAAGCTTTTAACTTGCAGTCATTGCTTATTGCAGTGAGAATTGGTCCTGTTAAGTGACTGGGTCAAATCTTTTGCTGTCCCTCCTGTTCATAGATGCCTGATGTCGTTTCTTAAAGCAGTCAAAATCAGATTATTGTTACAGGGAAATCTCTTCCCATTCCAATGAGAGTTTTGCATTTACTTTCTTCCTGTTTCTTTATTAATTACTATTATGGCAACTGAAGTGAGTCAGTCCGCTGTGATACCTATATCAACTTCCAGGCCACACTTCTAAGGCAGAACTGTCTCATTCAGTTACCTTCAGTTGATTCACAACCTGTTACCACAGAAACAGGACAAGTAATTTTTTAAAATCTGATGTTTTTCACCTTGTTTCCAGGGTTCTTGTATTGTGGATACTTTAAGAGACACACTCAAGAAGGAGGTTCAAAAGTTGAAGTTCAGTTGAAGTGGTAGCATTGCACTCCCAGCAACCCCAGTGATATTTCTTATTGCCAGTGAAATTTGAGTATACCTTGCTTTAATGTTGTGTCTCTATATAAAGGTGACTCAACCTGTGGACAGCGGGCTATCTATCACAGTTTGGGTTTAACTGGCATTCCTATCGTTAATGTTAACAACAACTGTGCTACTGGATCAACTGCTTTGTTTATGGCCAGACAGCTAGTAGAAGGAGGTGAGTTGCTTTGGAGCTGGGTATTCCATATTCTCTGTTTCTGTAATTATAACTTGAATGAAGAACGGGACTAGTGAATGTGTGAGAAGTTTGAATTAGAAATGTCTTGCCTTTGTGTGTTTTGCCTCACTCAGATGAAAAGGGTGGTCAGTTGAATATACAAATAGTCTTAGAAGAGTAAGACTATCACTGAGAACTAGAGCACGACCTGTGCTGTTAAGATACCATGTCTGTGATGTGGAAAGATGGTGAATAGGGATATAAATGCCCTCTCCTGTGTCATAAGCTGTATTGACCTAGTCAATACTAAACCAGTTAAGATTTTTCTTGAAAAATTGTTCAGGGTAGTTACATTATAATACTGCAAGTCACTACATTCTTCAGGATGAGAAAGAAGAAAAAATTGGCTAAGAAGAGTAGCTTTTTCTTTTAACCTGAAGTTAATTCAAATGTTTGACTAGCACATTTTTGGAAAGGAGAGGAAGAACCATGCCTTGTGGCAGACCGTGTTTTGATCCCACAGATGAGTGTTTCGTTCTGTTTCTGCATTTCCTTTGTGGACTTTGAGACGTTCACTTAAATGCTGATGAAAATGATAGCAACGCAGTGTATGGTTATTCTAGTATTTGTATCAGGGAAGTAAATGCTTGGTCATCTAATTTCTGTCAAATAGTCAACAAATAAAGCCAAACCCCATAGTGATCTCTCGTTCTTCAATATTGATTTGTTTGTATCAATAACATTCCCACCCCAGTCTGACTGTTTCAAAAATGAAGAAGTAAGAGTAGCTGGTAGGTGTTTTTGTGTAGTTTTTGTAATTGATTAGTTTACACAGTAATGTGGGTTATAATTACTCTGTGTTTTAAATAGCCACCCATTTTATATTAAGGTTTGGCAGATTGTGTACTGGCACTTGGCTTTGAGAGGATGTCAAAAGGATCCCTTTCTTCATCTGTAAGTGTGTGCAACACCTTGTACATTTCACTGTATTTGTAAGTTAAATAAACCTCCTCATTCTCCAAGGCATATTGCTGTAAAGAGTAATTAATTTCAGATGTTGCTGCAGATGGTTACAAAATAAATGAGTATTTTGACCCATGGAATCTTTTAATGAAGTTTATGATTTGGCTTGCCACTCTGCTGTGCAAATTTGTAATGAAATATTTTAGAATTAGTTTTATGTAGTATGTCATGCTTTTAATGTTTTGTCATGAATGCCTTAAAGATGGGGTTTTACTAGGGGATAATGAAAATCCCAAACAGAAACTGATATATGGAACAAGTGAAGTGTCATTCTCTAAATGACACAGCAAATGAGAGAAAGAATCTGGGGCTTCTGGCTTGATGCTTACTCTGTTGATCAATTAACAAAATTGATCAACAAAATCTAAGAGCTTCTGTAAATCTGTATTCCTTGCCTCTTCTTAGTTTAGCATTTGGTATTAGAGCCTATATGTCACTTAGCTACAGAACCGCCCAGTTTGATAATAATTTGATAGGCAGAGGTTTGAGTGAGCAGTTTAATAACTGATGGAAATGAGTAAGTGTTGTCTTTAACAAGCATTATGATATTTTGTCTAAGCTTCACTGGAGATACTAATGCAGTATTAATTCTACATCTTGAAATTACATTATAAGATTTTAAGATGAGTTAAAAAATACCTGAAGTCTTGCATGGACAACTGTGGCTGTGCTAGGATTTAGATGGGAGTGGTCCTATCCATAAATCAGTGCAGAGATTATAATGTTAAGCATTTTTTGCTTCTTTACTCTTTCTTATAGTTGGGAAATGACAAATTATTCAAAATGTAGCACTGAAGTGCAACATACTGACCAATCAAATTGTTAAAATACCAGAAAAACCTTTATTTTATTCAAAATCCACAGCGCATTTGGGGTATGTTGTAAAGAAAACGAAATTGTGACTAACTTTATAACTGTTTCTTTTCTTTTTAGTTTTCAGACAGAACAAATCCAATAGACAAACACTTGGAAATTGTCATAAATAAATACGGCTTAGCAAGTGCTCCAATAGCACCTCAGATGTTTGGAGGAGCTGGAAAAGAACATATGGAAAAATATGGTGTGTTAAAATATTGCCCTCTTTTAATGAAGTGATTAAAAAAATATGTATTAGGATTTTAGTTTTAAAACATTCTAGCATTCCATGTCCTTTCTTTTACCCAAGTGATGCAACTGCAACAGCTACAGCTAACACGTGGTAGTACGTTGGATAAGGAATTATTTCCAGATATGTTGGTGATGCATAGCAAACAAACCCATCAGGAGACAAAATTAAGGCAGTGATAGAGATCTGGTAACGGTGTTAATGTTGTAGTTTGTGCTTCAGCAAGGTCTGGGCAATAAGGTTGTACAATTTCCTTAATTTTTTCCATGTGTCTTAGGATGGGTAGGCAGGCTTGGGACTAAAGCATTTGACAAAACCTTTTGGGTATTTGATGCAATATGCAGTACTAGGCTGCTACTACTGCTGTTTCTTAACCCCTCACTAGGCACAGGAACTGGCTGCAAGGTAATAGATTGCTGTATTGACCAGCTTTTGTTTTCTTTGAGTTTTAGACTCGTGCATGGACAAATTTTGAACTTAGACTCCAATATTTCACTACATCTCTTTAGCACTGACATGAAGATGATCATTCAGATTTCAGCGATAATAATGATGCCTCAAATAAGATACACTAATCCTCTGTATTTTTATGTTAGTAGATGTTAAATATCCAGGTAGGATTTTTTTTTTTAGCTAAAACTCAACCATGTTTAGGAGTCTTTACCTAATTTTCAGACCAAAGTTGTGTTCTAAGGATAACAATGAACCTCCTGTAAAAGTCACAGTCTTACGGAACACTATTTAAGATGCCATATTAGCACTGTTTTGGTAAACACAGCTTTCTTTCCCATTTCAGGAACGAATCCAGAATACTTTGCAAAAATTGCATGGAAGAATCATAGTCATTCAACTAACAACCCGTGAGTGATGTACTACACCTCTAAAACAAGCATCTGTTGCTATTGAGACATTCATGCAAAACTGAGTATTATTTTAGAAATACTTTGCAGAGTATATTCTGTGTTCAGTGCCTTACACTTTGTGAAAACAGCTCGAGTAGTGTGATACTGGCATGTCTGCTGCTAAGGGCTATGCTAAAACTAAGATGGAACCTGTATGTTTTCCTTAGGTATTCACAGTTCCAGAAGGAGTACACGTTAGATGAAGTTCTGCATTCTCGCAAAATTTTTGATTTCTTGACTGTCTTACAGTGTTGGTAAGGAAAGGACTTAGTATTGTGAAATAAATCTTGAAGTCAAGACAAATCTGATAGGATATCTCTTTAAATAAAAGTCGTGTAAATTAAAAACTGCATATTATTTTAACTAAAACTTTTTAGAAATCAAATAAATGGGTTATCTTTGACTTGAACAAACACTATCAAAATATTTGCTAACAGTATAATACAGAGATATGAAATGTTTCCTGTATTTTGGGGCTTTTGTGTCATTCTATCTCTTTTACCAGTGTTTGTTAGTAGCTGTTAAGTAAATCTTAGTTCTTCTCTTCAGCCTTCGCTATACACTCTTCATAAAGTGTCTGTTGTCTGTCTGTCCGGCAAGCACTGATGGAATTTATAGTTTCAGTGGCAATTGACAAAGAAAGTTGTATTTTGTTTATCCTTTTGGTTTTTTTACTGTAATTAAAAGGTTATTCTATGGAAGCTTGGCATGATTAATTTAGAATGGTGACATTCTTATTTTTCTTTTAATCAGTCCAACATCAAATGGTGCTGCAGCTGCAATTTTAGCTAATGAGGAGTTTGTGAAAAAGCATAAGTTGCATTCAAAAGCTGTGGAGATTCTAGCTCAGGTGATGGCTACTGATTATCCAAGCACATTTGAAGGAAACAGTTGTATGAAGGCGGTAGGTTTACAATTCTGTGTTCCCTGATACTCTGCAGAGTCTGGGGTTTTTCTAATCCCTGCAAGTCCTCATGTTACTGTAGACATTTCCATGTCAGTAAGCCAACCAATTACACTTTGCAGTGAATGTAGTAATTTGTAATGATTTGCCCAATTATTTGGGCAGGTGGAGTAAGCAAGTGGTTGTGAAATAACATTAAGAAATCTCTATAAACAGACTGATTAATTCATAACAAATTCTTTTAAAGGTTGCTTTTGAAACAAATTGAACTGCAAGAAATGTATTAATTATTCTGTTTATAAGACTAATGAAGTTTAACACAGTTCTACTTACATTGTTTTAATACTGATGCTGAAATAATGCATATAGTCATATATTATTTGCATAAGTAAAAAGAGGGAAAAGACCTAAATTGCAAAATTCATATCCTATGGCAAATTGACTAAAATAATCGGATGTAAGTCAAACATACTACCCTGTAGTCTGGACTGCAGTCACACTCTGTTTGGATTTCAAGCACATTTCTAGTCAGATGGATGTTAGAAAACACAAGCACAGTAGTTTGAGGATTTGTTTCGAGGCTTGATGGCCCAAGGTATGCAAATGAGCAATCATAGAATCATTATGGCTAGAAAGAACTTCCTGGATCATCAAGTGTAGCCCTCATCCCAACATCTCCCTAACCCTTGACCATGGCTTCAAGTGCTTTTTCTACTTGTTTTTTAGATACTTCCAGGGATGGGGACTCCACCACCTCCCTGGGCAACCTGTTCCAGAGCCCAACCACTCTCTCAGTAAAGAACTTCTTCCTAATGTCTAATCTAAACCTGCCCAACACAACTTGAGGCCATTTCTCCTCATCCTATCAGTAGCAATTAGGGAGAAGAGACCATCACAGCCTTGTCACAGCCTCCTTTTAGGTAGTTGTAGAGAGCAATTAGGTCTTCTTGTAGCCTCCTTTTCTCTAGACTAAATAACCCCAGTTCCCTCTGCTTTTCTTCATAGGGCCTGTTTTCCAGACCTATTCCCAGCCTCATTGCCCTTCTCTGGCCCTGCTCCAGCTCCTCAATGTCCTTCTGATACTGTAGCATGTGAGCAAAGTTGAGGATATTCCCCAGAAATAACTTCTTTCCCTACAGTTCATTCTATATGAATATTTAACTCTGTGATCTGTGATGCATTAAAAAGAAAACAGAATGCTGCCTGCAACATATTACTTAAAGGCTATGTAGAAGCATGTTTGTAAAATGAAGTCTAGAAATTAAATATTTAGTTCTGTTTCTGTAGTAGCATTCCTTAATGATGTTTTCATGTACCATGTCTTGCTGCAGGTTGGTTATGATATGACTAAAAGAGCTGCAGAAGAATGTTTTAAAAAAGCAGGCCTAAAAGCTACAGATGTTGATGTGATTGAACTTCATGACTGTTTCTCAGTCAATGAGTTAATTACCTATGAAGCTCTGGGACTCTGTCCAGAAGGTAATAGCATCATGTTTTATTAAAATGGAAAGCATTAAAAATATCTTCCAATGTGTTCATACAATTAGAACTTTGAGTTGTCTACTGGGCAGATCTTCTATGTTTGGAAACTTACTAGTTAACTTTGTAAGAGGGAAAATCAAGTTACTACTATCGTAACAGAAGGAAGACTTGCAAATGCTGAATTAGTTTAGCAAATGAATGTGTTGCTGTCAATGCTGAAGGAATAGAAAAGGCTATGACATGAAATCGTGTGGTTTGCTTGTGCAGGAATGGCTCTTTCATGCAAGTAGAGCAAGGAAATGAAGGACTCTTGTGATCTTTCTCTGTATTATGTCTCTTTTCAGGGCCATATACTTATCTAACCCAAGGTTTGCCTTTATCTTTGTATTTCCTTTTAAGAAGATAATAATTAGACAAGTGTCTATAGAGAGTCTTACCCAGTCACGTATCTTTGATATTGCTTTTAAAAAGTCTTGAAGCATGTTTGTTTTACAGAGTTGTTGATAAGGTGTGAGCATGCCATTTAAAGTCAGCTGTATGACAATGTATACCCTGTCCCAGTTAGTTTGATTTCTTTTAATTGAGTGGATTTACAACATGTGAAATTGCAGTAGAATTCAGTTCTATGTGTGCAAGTCAAACCATTAGCATTTTCTACTTAACAGGTTTCTGTTTGATTCAAAATAATTCACTGCACTGGCAGTTCAGTATTTGATATATTTGAACTCTGAATGTGTTGTTGCTTTGCATAACTATCTAACTGGTGCAATCTTTCTTCAGTTTGTTTTTAAACAATGTTGAGAAAATATCTTACTTCATCACTAGATGGTATATTAAGTCTGATCTTTCTCACTGAAACAGTGAAGTCCATAGATGTTCAGGAAGACTTTCTGTGCTTGTAGGTCTGTGTGCCTTTGCATACTTTTTGCTGTCTTTTTTGCAGTGTTTTTATGGTATCTGCAGTAAAAATGGTAAAGGTTTGACATTTTTTAAATAGGTACATTATGGTGTTCCACAACATCCCTGGGTAACCTGTTCCAGTGTCTCACCACCCTCACTGTGAAGAACTTCCTTCTGACTCGCAGTCTAAACCTAACTTCTTCCAGCTTGACACCATTAGCCCTGGTCCTACCACTACAAGCCCTTGGAAACAGCCCCGCCCCAGCTTTCCTGTAGCCCCCTTCAGATACTGGAAGGCGACTATAAGATCTCCTCAGAGTCTCCTTTTCTCCAGGCTGAACAGCCCCAACTCTCTCAGCTTGTCCCCTTTGGAGAGTGCTCCAGCCCTCCAGTCATCCTTGTGGCCCTCCTCTGGACACATTCCAACAGTTCCATATCCTTCCTATTTTGGTGGCTCCAGAACTGGATGCAGTGCTGCAAATGGGGTCTCATGAGAGCAGAATAGAGGGAGAGGATCACCTCCCTTGACCCACTGGTTATGCTTCTCTTGCTGCAGCCTAGGATGTGGTTGGCTTTCTGGGCTGCAGTGAATATTGCCGGCTCATATTGAGTTTTTCGTTGACCAACACTCTCAATCTGTTCACCACCTAGCCTGGGGTTGTGTCTGGGGTTGCAGGACCTTGCACTTAGCCTTGTTGAATCTCATGAGGTTGGCACTGGCCCACCTCTCAAGCTTGTCCAGGTCCCTCTGGACAGCATCCCTTCCCTCCGGCATGTCCACCACATCACACAGCTTTGTGGCATCTGCAGACTTGCTGAGGGGGCACTCGGTGTCACTGTCCATATTGCTGCCAAAGCTGTTAAACAGCACTGGTCCCAGTACTGACCCTTGAGGGATGCCACTTGCACTGCTCTCCATTTGGACTTTGAGCCACTTCTTGTGTATGGTAATGTTAATGGTGTAGTTCTCACTATCTTTCATCAATGTGACCTGAATAGTATCTGAAACTTACTTTGGAACTGCAAATTAATTATCCATAGTGATTAGTGATGTGGCATAAACCACTCTGTGTATTTGATGGGTAAGTCTAACCTGGAGCTCTGATTTAAGTGTAGAAGTAAACTATAAATACAGAAAGTGTGTCAGAATTTTTTAGACTTAAACATGAATAACAAGCTGAAGAAGCTGCTACAAGGACAAAGGAGTATGGAACTGGTTAAAACAGAGAACTGTCTGCTGTCTAGTAGTCTGGAAAGCTAAGAAATTCCAAATACCAGTCTTATGAGCAGTTTTATTTGCTATCTTCACATTTAATGTAGCCTAGGTTACAGTTTGCCGCCTTTGTGGAAAGGGCTTATGTGCAACTTGATGTTCACCAGGACCACCTTGTCCTGAGGGTCACAAATTATGACTAAACCCACTTTTACAGTTATCACTATATTTGCATTAATAAAATAATGAACAGCTTCATTGTATTGATCATATCATAATACTTAATATCAACAGTGCAACAGTATGTGTTAAATAATTTTGTGTCAAAATTAACCCTTTTGCTTCTTTTCCACATGATGCTTTCTCCAGTGGTATAAGCAAGACTCATGAATGTAGTGTGGCTAATTTCATTCTGCTCTTTGTAAAACCTGTGGTGCATTTGACTACAGGTTTTGACTGACATGCTGCATCTTCAGTGACAGTAGAACTGAAGAATCACTTAAAAACACAACAGAAATATTTTTCTTCTATTATTTTTTATTTTATAGGAGGAGCATGTGACTTAATTGACAGAGGAGACAACACTTACGGAGGAAAATGGGTTATTAATCCTAGCGGTGGCTTGATTTCAAAGGGACATCCACTTGGTGCCACAGGTATGCAAAACCATTTCATTTAGTCATGCCAGTTTGATACAAGATGCAGCTTCTGAGCAGGCAGATGCTTTCCATTTGTATATGAAACATGAGGGCTTCGTAACACTAAAGGCAGCTCTGAAGTTGATTCTGATTTCCAACAAGCATGAACAGGTTGATCACGAAGGTTTGCTCAAACTAAATACTTTAAAATGAAATTCTCAGCCCACCATTAGCACCTATTTTTTTTTTTTTTTTAGTTTTTTCCCCCCCTGTTATTAAAGCAACCTGCAAAACAGCTTATTTTTTAAAGTTCAGTTGGAGACTTCTAATTCATCTGAATAGCCAGTGCCCTTGTTAGCTGTAATAAAAGGTATTTCTGCAAAGTCTCGGATGTCAAAATACTTCTCTGATGTTTCTAACAGAAGCTCAGTTAGTCACTGTTTCCCAGCAACACAGGTTTCCCCCCTTTTTTTTTGTTTTCTTTTCAACTGCCATGTTTGCTTCCAAATGAGATGGCTCTTGGGTAAAATCTGTTTGTGATAGTAATCCACTGTCCTTATTTGGAAATAAGAAGCTGTCAGAAAACTGCAGAAGATGAAACCTCAGAAACCAACAAACTTTATTCTAAATAGCAGTAACAGTTAGTTAATCTGTAGTTAAATGGAGTTGGGGAAGTATTTGGATACTTGAGAAGAAAAACATTCCAGGTAAATGAGGCTGTCGATATCTGTAACAGGACGAGTATTGCATTGCTGCTCATATTGCTAAGAGTCATTAAAATGCAGAAAACCATATGTCTTCAGACTGTCACCTTAATTTTGCTGTAAAGCAGTCTGGAGGCTGGCTCTGTGCTAACCAGAGGCCATATAAGTCATCTGAAATTTCCAAACAGTTCCAGGGCAGTTTGAATCATGGTACGTGTTCTTTTCTGGAGGCTGAAACTTGTTAAATCTCCTCTGTGTCTGAAATTACAGAGCTTCTTACTGGTCATCTTCATAATGTTTCCATTGGAAATGCATGGAATTTGGTGCCTTGCCCAAAGGTCTGCACAGATCATAGAATCATAGAATGATTTGGGCCAGAAGAGACTTCAGAGATCATCTAGTTCCAACCCCCCTCCCATGAGCAGAGACACATCTCACTAGATCACATTGCCCAAGGCCCCATCCAGCCTGATCAGGGTTCAAGATTAAACTTATCTAAGGGCATCTTGAAGGGTACTTCAAGACTTAAATGTAAAACCTATAGGTGAGCAAAGCAATCTAGGGGAAGATCAGGGAAGGGATGGAGGTCTGTGGGTGGTGGAGAGAAGATCACAGATCATGCTTGCATCAGCTGCCTCTGCAATTATGATGGGAGCTCCAGGGGAAACGGGATCTGAAATCAGGGCTGTAATGAACAGGTATAGGAACATGATTAATGGTGACCTGGTAGTGCTGTGTGAAAGGTTGGACCTGATGATCTTAAAAGTCTCTTTCACCCAAAGCGATTCTGTGATCCACCTTCACTCTGGGCCTTACAAGCAAATGTATTTCTAGTTACTTGAGCTGTCAAGAATGGACTTCCCCAAATCCTATCGCTCACTTGGTACCCAGTTAGGGGAAGGGAATTTATGGCACGGTCGTGCCTCGCTTCATTTAACCAGCTCCCCTCTGCGCTCGACTTTTCAGGCCTGGCGCAGTGCGCCGAGCTCTGCTGGCAGCTGCGCGGCCTGGCCGGGAGGCGGCAAGTCCCCGGGGCAAAGGTCGCGCTGCAGCACAACCTGGGCATCGGCGGGGCCGTGGTGGTGACCCTGTACGGGATGGGCTTCCCTCGAGCCGACAGGTGAGACACACTACCGCCTCTGGCGCCGGGGGGCCGCCAGGCGCCCTCAGATGCGGCGGGAGCGGCTCGGTCCCCGGTGGTTGTGAGCCCCGGCAGTGTGTCCGCTTGGGGGGGGCTTTAGGTGGTTGGTTGTGAACTCGCACTGCTCGGCAGCTGGAACTGTGAGGAAAAGTGTAATATTTGTAAGGAAAAGAACCTCAACAAGAAGCCACTCCCACAACATCCCTTCTAAGAACGAAACAGGCCACATAAAATTAAGATAAGCAGGGAACATAGAGAAAACCCCCAGGGAATAGAGACATGCACTACTGTCACTGCTAAAAGTGTTGCTAGTTTGGTTTCATGCATGACTGCTCTCAGGTGCATGTGTTACGTGTGGCATTCTTGGTACCTGTTAGCATTCAGGCGTGTTACTCCTGCAAACCTGGCTAAAGAATTTGCCCTTGCAGCTGTAACGTACTTCATAGCGAGAGAAGACCACTGTGATGAAGCTGGCTTGCAGCCTCCTAATGTTGTGTGCTAAGATGCACAGGAGTTAAGAGAAAACACTTAGAATTCGTAAATAGAATTCCCAGAGATACTTAAAAATATATATGCAGTTCCATTTGCATTTTCAGTTTCAACTTTGTTTAAAAAGCCTCTGTGTATGTGATATTTGGTTTTGGATTTAAAGCTTGTTGCCAATATGTTGTATTTACCCCCACAACCTGTAACAGTACCATTTATCTTGTACGGGACTTCAGGTACAAGATACTACACTCCCTCTGTTTTAGCTAGGACCTGTACAATTCCTGGGAGGTGACAGTATAATCTGTGGAAGAGTTAATGAGATAATGAGTTGAACTTTGAAGGGCTGCATCAGTAACTTTGCAGTATAGTGTCAGAAGTGATAATCCTTCACTTCTGTAATCTCTGTGAGGTTAGACCATGTGAGAAGATGGGTGTGACACAGGAAAAACTATGGATTCTCTTCAGACAGCATGTCTCTTCAGACATGCTCACAGAACTTGGCAGTGGGTGTTGAGACACAATTTTAAATCGGAGGGGAAAAGACACAGGGAATATCCTGTTTTCCATTTCTTTGAGCTTTGTCTTGAAAAATATTGTAGTTTATGAAACAGGGAATCTGTTGCTGCTTATACACTGGTAACCTTGAGCTACTGCTAGAAGTAGTGCCTTCCTGCCAGGAAAAGCTTTGCATATACAGATAATATTTCTGAAAAAACTAAGTCATTTACTTTACCTTCATTGGTATTGAGAGTGTTTTAGGCAGCTCCCAACAAGAGAACTCTTAGCAATATTAGTTTCACCTTACATTAGAGAATCTTAAAAACCTTTCGTTCTCCTGAAGGCTTTGCATGCAGGAGATACTAACGCAGTGTATCAGTTGTATATATCAAAGTCTGTGCTGCACTGTGTATCACACGTTGGAATGAAACGGTGCGACTGAGGTGTTCAGACACTGCCTGTGTAACTGGATGAGATGTATTGTGTAATTAAGGGAAAGGTTACAGCATGTCCTGTTTGTGGGGATCCTTCATACAATTTTTAGTAAAGCAGAACATGGAGAGAATAATTGGATTCAGATCTAGCCTATAATTAGTGGCTTTAATAGTAACTGCCTGGAATGCACATCAGAGTAAATGAGAGCAGGACTTGGGCCATTTTGGATTAGTCTGTCTGCTTATTTTTGACACCTTGCAGTTTTACATCCCATTAGTACAGCCTTGGTTTATTAGCAAAATTGACATGTCTTCTTCAGATGAGACAGTCCTTGCTATTGCTTCCCTGGTGTACATCTGTAGGATAGCGTCAGCACCACAGAAATAAGTTCTAGCAACATCTCTGAAGAGATTCTGTCACTTTAACAGTGTCAGACCTGACCTGATTTTTTAACTCTGCTGATGGCAATAATTGCTGATGGCAATAATTGTAATCTTGTGTTTTGTGCTACTTAAATGCCATTTCTTTGGACATATCTACATGTACTTTAGCTCTGGTTGCCTATGCAGAAATGAAGAACCAGGTTTCTTGCTGCTGTCAGGCCACATAGAGTGGCTGCTCCAGAGAATCTGGACTAACATTCAGTACTAGTGACAGGTAAGAGACCCACATGAACTAGGAGGAGAAAAGAGGTTTGCATTAAAAAGAACGTATTTCTCTGAGATGGAGCATATGCTCTCTCTTCATACAAGGTATGGTGATAGTGTTTGCTTGTTTAATAAGATTAATTACTTCTAATTACTTTACAAATTAATTAAGATTAATTGTGCATACATGCAAAAAAATCTAGGTGCTTGAAGTAATTGAGTTAGGCCATCAGGCCAATCAGAGAGTAAGCTTCAATTAGATATAGAGTTGCTCTGATACTGGTGAAGTGTTTCACTGTAGCTGTTTTCACTAGTGTTAGGCCTATTCATGATAATTGGAAGATGCTGAAAATGTGGTTAAAGAGATGCATGTAAATGAATGGGTTTCTCTCTTTCAGCACCAATCATATTGAGGCTGTGCCTCTCAGCTCAGCTGTTGATGGATTTAAATCGCATCTGGTTTTCAAAGAGATTGAAAAGAAGCTCGAAGAGGTATTTTGTCTACAACAGGATTGTAATTTTTGGTAGAGTATGCATGAAACCTGATGGGAATGCGGTAGCATCAGTCAGTTCCTCAGTACTGATCATTGAAACAAATGTTACAGCTTTGAACTTAGGTGTTTCAGAAATCTTTCTGTGCTGTGCCATGTTTTTAAATATCTTTAGATATTTTTCCAGACCTGCTTTTATAAGGACAAGCAAATATAGATTTTATGTGAGGAACTTAGAGAGTAACAGAAGAAACTTGAATTATAAGTGTGATTAGAAGAAGAAATCACATTTTGTCAGGCACATCAAAACAAGACAGGTAGGACGGTGGTCATTTATTTTAGTTGATAGATTTTAATACATAGTCTTGTGCTGGAGCCCCCAGCACAAGAAAGATGTAGACATACTGGAGTGCATCCAGAGGAGGGCCACCAAAATGATCAGGGGAATGGAGCATCTCTCCTATGAGGACAGGCTGAGAGAGCTGGGGCTGTTCAGCTTGGAGAAGAGAAGAATCCGGGGGACCTTCTTTTGACCTTCCCATACCTAAGGGGTGCCTACATAAAAGCAGGGGAAGGTCTATTCCAAAGGGTTTGTATGGATAGGACAAAGAGCAGTAGGTTCAAGCTGAGAAAGGAGAGATTTAGACTGGAGATGAGAAAAAAAAGTTCTTCAATGTGAGAGTGGTTGATTGCTGGAATGGGCTGCCCGGAGAGGTGGTGGGGGCCCCATCTTGGGAGTCATTTAAGGTCAGGGTTGATGAGGCTCAGACCAATCTGACCTAGGTAGAGATGTCCCTGCTGGTGTAGGGGGAGTCATTTAAGGTCAGGGTTGATGAGGCTCAGACCAATCTGACCTAGGTAGAGATGTCCCTGCTGGTGTAGGGAAGTTGGATTAGATGACCTCTGGAGTTCCCTTCCAGTCTAGAAGACTGTGATTCTATTCTATGTACACTCATAGAGTCATATATTCATATGACTATATATATATTCAGATAGTTGTAATTTGGGTTTGGAGTTTTTTTGTAGATATTTGTATGTTAATAGTGAGGGTGAAGGTTTTTAAAATTAATTCCTGTTGGATTCCAACTGCTTTAAAATTATCTTGAAGTAAATAAGTAGTTTTAATATTTTAAATGGTCATTACAGGAAGGAGAACAGTTTGTCAAGAAAATTGGTGGAATCTTTGCCTTCAAAATAAAAGATGGACCTGGGGGGAAAGAAGCAACTTGGATAGTAGATGTGAAAAACGGGAGAGGCTCTGTGGCAGTTAATTCAGGTCAGTGTGATTTTAGTGTGTCACTGTGGAAAAAAGCAATAACAATAAACTAATATACTGTTCAAGGTGTAGAGCTACCTTAGTTTTAAACTTTTCTGATTACTGACACTTGTAGTCCATGATTTTTTGGACCAAGAATTAAACATCTACTTTGAATTCAGTCTAGATAATTGCATCTTTTCTTAGAGGCTCCAGGTAGATCTGCTGTATGACCTTTACAGGAATTAGAATTAAAAAAAATCAATAACAATTTCAAACCTCAAGGATTTTGTTGTTCTCATCTCTTAAAATCTTGGTCCAAAACGTAATTGGCAGCTGTTTCTTCAGTTGCTTTGTTGGAGATACTGGTGGGTGGTAAGCTGGTCTGTCTTGTCAAGTTACTTCTCTGCAGATAGTTAAGCAATAAAACTTTACTGATTTCAATGCTGTACCAGCTGAAGTAAACGCCATTTAATAAAAGGCATAGACTGGGTGATGGTGGGGAACTCCATAAACATTTTGGAAAGGAAGGATTTGTACCCTTGTCATGAAAATGTCTTTTCTTGAATCTGAAAGTCATTCATCGTAGTAATGTAAATAAAAAGCCAAAGAAAGCAATCTATCCTCAGAATCTGCATCATTAAGCTTTCAGTTAAAAACTTGTCAGGGGATTTGATTAGGAATTCACTGATCTAAGTAACTACAGAAAGAAAAACACTGTTTTCTGTTATATGCACACAATGTTATCAAGGAGTTATGTTCAAGAGAGAGAATAGGACAAGTTTTAAGTCTGGAGTTGTAGCTTCTGTTGCTTTTTAATCTCTCAGTTTCAATCTTCTGTTTTACAGATAAGAAGGCTGATTGTACAATTACAATGGCTGACACAGATCTGTTAGCTTTGATGACTGGCAAAATGAATCCACAGACAGTAAGTATAGTAAAGAGGAGATAACTGTCTTCTGAGCAGTTAAATACTATCTTAGACATCCCCTAGGTAGTCCAGAAGGGGATATAATAGCATGTGGTTTGCAGAGAAAGGGGGAAATGAGAGTTTGCAGCGTGACTTAAGAAAGGAGGAGTGCTGGCCCTCAGTTTAGAAGGCTTTATGCTCATAGTTTGCATTTGTGTGAGGAGTAATCCTGATGCTAAAAAGCAGGAACTGATGTGAGCCACTGCTTGGAGTTTTTTTATTGGTCATTGTGTCAAAAGCAGCCATACATGCAAACTGGACATTTAAGTAAATTTTAAGTTCTTGTTTTCTAGTTCTGAATTAGAAATGCTATAGGTAACAAAGTTTTAGGTATTTGGTCTGATAAATAAGATTTTTCACAAACTAAAGTGTGTCCAGGGAAAGTTTGAAGGTAAAACACATTATAGAGATGATGTAATGTAACTGTAGGAAGCAATTGCAGTTTTAATCTATGGTTTGGATATTCTAGTGCATGGGGTTGATCTTTTTAAAGGGTCTGGAGGAAAAAACCTAAATCTTTGTGTACCTGCTTCACAAATTTAAAAAATTGAATCCATCAGTAACAAATCCAGTAATGGCTGGGGTGGGGGATTTGAATCATAAGTCAGTTGTGAGCTAAAATAGCGAATCTTTGTTCTGTGAACTGCCATTGCTGTGATTTTGGGTATCTGTCCTGCTTTGTATAGACATCTGTGATGTGCTAATCCAAGAGAGATGGAGTACCAAGTTTATTCTTTTATGGTATCACAGATAGAATAAGCATCCACATCCCTTAGTTTGCTCTTCAGCCTTCTAGTGTCAGAAGGTGTCATTAATGAATACAAGGAGTCTACTAGAATTGTTGGAATTACAAAACTGCAGGCCATAGCCTGCACATACGTAATTGCTCGTAACTTTTGGGAGGGGTGCCTTTGGGCTAGTGTGTTGTATTGCATTTCGTATAACTTTTCTTTCTTTTCAGGCATTCTTTCAAGGCAAATTGAAGGTGTCTGGGAACATGGGCATGGCAATGAAACTACAGAATCTACAGCTTCAGCCAGGCAAAGCTAAACTTTAAGCTCATTAGAGTAAATAGTACTTTATATTCTTGACAAAAACTAGAGTGAAACTAGACATTATCAGTAATATGGCTGGGTTTGATTGGACCTCTCACCTAAATTCTGTGGTTAGGGACCTTAATTCTTTTAATAAATTCCATCAGTTTCTCTGTGGCAAAGGTTTTTAGTCTAAGCTTGAGCTACTAACTCATACAGATGGTTTAGGGTGGGTATTTGTGACATGTTTTAATCAATATGAAAAGAATGATAAACCTTAATGTTGAATGAGGCCACTTACTGTTTTTCAGAGCAGTCAGTAAGAGATTAAGGAAGGTTATAAATAGTTTGACAGATCAGTTAAATAAATAAGCTGCAATTTTATAAAAGCTGTAAAAGCATGTCGTACAAATGCTGTCAGACTTAACTCTAATAAATTTGCTACTGCTTAAATTAGTATGGTCTTATAAAAGGGATCTCTAACATTTTTTTAAAACAAACTTTGGGAATTTGGTATAAACTACTTTTCTTATTAACTTTAAGAATCACAGGATTTGACAATACTTTGAAAATATTTGGCCTGGTAGGAGAGCAGAGAGGGAGTATAACCAACATTTTACCTGTTTTCTTCTGAGAAAGTCTAGTGTTGATCATGATGAAATTCTTAGCAGTAATGTAAAAACCTTTAACTTCTGTTTTGGGAAAATGTATTCTGTTTGGAAGTTTAATAGAAAATTAAATATACATCTCCTCTTCTTCTGTGTGTCTCTTCTTCATGTTTGTCAACATGGATTCCATGTTATCGCACTGAATGGTTGTTACACAGGGTGCCACAATTGTCCATTTTTTCACCCTCAAGACATTGTCAGCAGATCCTCCCTAAACTACATCTGAATCCAGTATGTACTTCCCTCACATTCTCATATAAGTGGGTCGTGACTGTGAATCTCTCACTTTCCTGGTACAACCACAGTCATAATAAAAATGAGCCAATCATCCTGCTTATCTGGTGTGACTGGGTAACAGATTGCTGAGCAGCAAGAGTGGCTGTACTGGATAAAAGAATAAATCTCTTGAGTCCACTGTATTTCTGACCACTGGTAACTGGGAAGGAGCATTAAGATGGCCCAAACAACTCTTTTCTCAGAATATGCTCTTAGCTGTCAGTGATTTTGATTTTTTTTTTTTTTTTTTTTTTACCCCAGCACACAAACTGGAAATGGAATCAGTATCTCTGTCCCTAATGCTCTTTATGAAGAAGAAATCTTGCAAAAGTTTGTTCAGTTCCTTTTTTTGGATCCTTGACAGCTTTTGTATTATGGTTTAAGAATTTCTGTTGCTTACCTACCCCCTGTGGAATGAAAGGTGTTGGGCTTTATTTTATATATTATAGTTTTATACCTCTTAGTGGCTTTTTGGGCTGTTTGTTTTCTAATGGAAGAAATGGTGAACAGCTTCAAACCAGTTGTAGTATTGCCCCATCACCTTGAAGCTTCACAGCTCATAGAAGAGGATATTCTGTTTCCCTGTGTTATCGGAAGAGATCCTTGTAACCTTTTGGCCATCCATGTATCCTTCCTGTATGCTTCATTGTGATTATTCTCTTAAAAGAGCTATCAAAGTATAAGAGTATTTTCTGCTTTCGTTTTTTGCTCTGTTTGCTTTTCTGACCACTGCTACTTGTCAACTGATGTTTTCTTGAAACTTTTAAAGCTGTGGGTTCATTTCTTTCATAATAATTCTGGGCTTGTTTCTGCAATGTGAAGCTGAAACAGGTGGTTGTTTTTTTTTTTTAATTATTGATCCATATGCATTGCTTTATTTGTACTGAATTTCAGCTGTCTTGTTTTGGCCAGGCATTCAGTATTCAGGCTTGTCTACAGTTCTTGTACTCAATCCTGATCTTTATTATATGGGTGAATCAACTTCTATCACCTCATTGTTCATCTTCTTTTCTTGATGTTAGATGGGACAGGTAAGATCTTTCTCCACTGTAAACTTCTTAAAATACAATCTGATTGTATGAATCAGGTTTCATCTTGTGTGCTTGTTTATTGACTTATAGCCAGAGGGTTGAGGTGGACAGGAGATGTGTGTCTTATGTGAAGGCTGAGTTAGTTTTCTGCAAAGTAACATGTTACTTTTTCCTAAATTACAGGAATGCACTAGTAATTCTGTACTGAAAAGAGTTTGAAAATACACCCTTTCTTTAGGAAGCTTGGTCATCCCTTTGAATTGCTATTCCACTGAAGGATCTTTGAGTAGGTGTCAGCTTTGCAAGCTAAGAACATGCCTTTTGCAAGAATTCTGAGCACAGATAGAACATATTTTTGACCACTGTTTAATTAAAGGAGCAAATTAATGTTAAAGTGTGAGCAAGCTAACATAGAGCGTAGCAGTTCATGCCAATAAAAGGTGAAAAAAATCTGCAAATATAATGAGTTCAGTCACTGCCAAGAGAATGAATATACAAGTGTGAGACCCTGGCCTTGAGAGAAATCTTTAAGTTCGGAGTCATCCAGGTACAGCTCTTTCAGGTTTGGGCACTTGCAGATTTGATCATTATAGCAGCAGAATCTAAGGTGAAATGTAGATGCTTAGTTCATTTACTGATCGCAGCTGGAGGGGACTAGGCAATTTTGTTTTACTCCTATGGTATTTAAGAAGGAGTAAAGGACAAAGTTGTATATTTGCACTATCTACCAGTTAATATCTCATTTAGACATCTGTCTTCTGCACTTTCAGTACCTTCTTTGTGTTGTAACTTGCTGAGTATTTTAAAAATATTATATAATAATTGAATTTTTATTTTTCTTAAAAAGTGTAATTTCTGGATATCCCAGATCCTGCTGGTTTATATTTTGTGGTCTTAGAACCTGTTAGCTTTGAATACATCATTTCCACAGTGCATTCATTTTCACTGTTTATAGTGTTGAGAAAGTAGGCAAAGCTCTGTGACACAGATTTGGTCATTACATTCTGTTACGTGTTCTTTGCATAAATCAAATAGTTTGCTCCGTGTTAGAAATTCCTTTACCAAAGTTCTCTTTCTCGGTCTAGAATACTCTTTTCACCAAGCAGCTTTAAGCACCTCTTCTCCAGCTAGAATCCTTTTTAGATTTAGATGAGCAGCCTTTCTTAGAAAGATTCTGTGTTACTGTGGATCTGTTCTGTTAAACCTGATTCATTGAAGGCAGAATGAGAAAGGTGTAGCTGGAGATAACCAAGAGGTGGCCAGTCACTGCTAGGTTCAATTTTTTGGTTTCAAAGGCACTGTTGTAGGGAGAAAAACAAAATGCCTTCTGGGCCAGAGGGTTTTGTTTTCTCAGAAGACATTTCAGCTTTAAACATTAAAAATGCTTGGGAAGGTGGTTCTTCCTTTATGTACTCTGACCAATACCCTTCACAGCTATTGTTTTCTGAGTTGTTTTTTTTAATCAACTGTGATGGCTGGGGATTTTGTCAGGTTGATGTGTATCTTCCTAAAACTCACCCAATTCTATCAGATCCAGATTTTCCTAATAACAAAAGTAAAACATTTTTCATTGCTATAAGGGGAGCAAAACAGATTTATTGGGGTTGGAGACACTGAGCAGAGTGATGCCTGACTCAGCAAATCTGGCTGGCAGGAATTTGAGTGAATGCTTTGGGTTTGGAGCACAGTAATACCATTACACTCGAGTTTTGTGTTTCAGCCTTGCTGCTTTGCCTAGTCAGCGGTAGGTACAGTGCATTTCACTTTGCTTACACAGTTCATACTCTGTGTGTCATCCGTAGGGATTGCTGCTTTTCTTGCAGTGAATTTGAGTCTCTGGAAGAAAAGTAGAAGGTTAGAACATGGCTCCTTCCTTAGGAAAATGTGCTGCCTCAAGAAATCTCAGTGTCTTTGTTGATCACGATAACAGGAATTTGTTATGAAATTCCAAACTATATGTGCAAGATTGTTTTCTTTAGGTAAGTGAGGACACATCCATGGGCAGATGGGGCAGTTCAGGGGAAAGCAGTTGTATGGGCCTCTTGAGTAACTTCAAGGGGTAGGGAATCTGTAAGGGGGGTGTGTGTGGGGTGTGGGAGGTGTGATAGAGTATAGGTACCTCTAGCACAGGTGTTTGTAACTGCACCTGCTAGTAGGGAATGGACAGTCTGCAGGTGGCTCACTATGGCTTTGTGTGCAGCATGTCCTTCTAGCACAAGGTAACCCTGCAATCCCTTTAGTAAGCAGCAGAGATCAGTTTGTTCAAGTGAGGAGGCTGTGAATGTATGAGTGTGGGCTGTGGCAGCTGGGTTTAAGGAGCTGTTCTTTTGGGTGACTGATCATTTCAGGATGCTGGAGGATAGGTCAAAGGAGCTTGACAACATCTTCCCTCTCACAATAGAACAGATTTCAAATAATCACAAAGCTGGATTTGTCCATTTCCCACATGTCCAATTCATCTGAGGTCAGTTTAACTGTTACCTCCTTGGAACAGGAAGTACAGCGCTTCCTGTTTTACAGAACACTAAGCTGGATGTCAGCTCTTGTTAAACAGAAACGAGTAAGAATGCAATTAGCCTGATGGATAAAAGGCAGGATAAAAAGTCTCTTAACTATGAAAAATCAACACTTGAGGAAGCAAAACACATGTGGGGAACAAATGCTGGAAAAAACCCCCAACTGTTAGGAACAAATTCCCTTATTACTTAAATAAACAGCAGTGTAATTTGTTGGAGTGACAGTGTGAGCTGTTTTGTAGCCTGACTCTGTAAGAGAAATTTATTGCTACTTTAAAAGCAAATGTCTTTGTATGGCCCTGGGTGGGTTCCCTGGGGAATGTTTCATACTGTGATATAGGAACAGAAATACCCTAATACTGTGGCAGCATGCCAAAAGGAACATGGATGGTATAAAGTAAGTACAAAATAAGCTCTCTGTATCCTATATTGCAGGTAGATCAAAAGCAACCATGGATTTTTTATTTCTTTTTTAAACAGTATATGTCCTCTGGGAGAACAGACATCTTAAAGTTCATTCGGATCAAGACACAGATGCCAATAGGCTCGTGGCCAGGCTCTGTTGTGCATTCTTAGGTTTGAAAAATATTTCCCTTCCTGCTTTGGAGACAAAACCCCCTTTTACTGTTTGTGTTTTGGTTATTCATTTTTTGAAACTTATGATGGCAAGTTACTTAGAGGAATTTTAATGGACTTTTTTTCTCTCAAACAAGGGCACAGTATCAGCACATAGCAGTGGACACTTCAGAAACAAGTGTTTCTATAGAATCTTATTTATATCAGATGAGTAAAGGTGAGAGTAAAGAATAATTTGTTATGTTTCAAGGTAAAACTGAAACTTAAATCTCCTGAAAACCTCATGCCTCACTCCATGCTGATCCCGAGTGAGCTGGTGCCTGTACAACCACTGTTCTTGGAGCTCAGCCTTCAGCAGATCTACTTAGACCTTTCGTACACTACCATGATGTTGCCTGACTGGGATGTCTGTTACTTGAGTTTATTGTATCCCACCTAAATTTGGCATACAGTCTCTTTAGGACTGTGACAATAGTTTCAAGGTCAGAGAGTGGAAGAGATCTCATGGATATTGATTGTCCTGACACTCTGGTTCCACAAGACAAGTCCAGGCTTCGTATAGTTATTCTGCTTTCTCAATTATATAGTGGACTGCAGGGTACAGCAGCTTGGCCTTGGACATGGCCTTATGCTAAGGTCAGTAAGCATTACTTCGAAGAACAAGAGCTGAAGTAGTAAACTCTATCTTTGACCTCCATGGGGACTTTTTTGTGCCAGAGCCAGTGCAGAAGGTTGGGTATTGCACAGTGCATTGTGTTCCAGGCCTATTGCACAATCACTGGAAAGTACTGTCTGCCGTAGCTGCCAGTTGTGCAGCAAAGTACCCCAGCAGTTATTCGCCCAAGGACCCATTTCTCTGCCATCTACATGATTATAAGAAGTGATTGTACCAAAGTTTAAACCAAGTCTTAAGCTTCAGTTTTTAAACCTGAGAAGGCTGCAGCCACCACTCATGGCTATAAGCAGGAAACAAGCAAGAGTACAAAGACTTGAGTTTGACTGGAAGTGCTTCTTGGGACTGGTTCTGTGTCCTGGGCCCTTCAGTGGAGGTTCTTTCCACTGAAATCACCAGAAAGCTGCAGTTAATAGAAACAGTGGCTTCCTGAGTCCGTAGACCATGCTGGAACACAGCCTGTGGTTTTTTTGGTGACTCAGAAAGCCTTTGTGTAGATTTGACTCCGGCACTGGTTTACCTGGGAATTTGTGTAGGTATGCAGCCCCAGGCCTGGGGATAGGAGATTGCAAGTTTGGGATATGTTGATGTAAAGAGGGTAAGATGTTCAGAAAGTGAAAGCTTGGAAAAAACTAGTCTATGTAGGTAACTTGTAGCATAGTGTAAGCATTATCCTCCCTTGCATTTGAGATAACCTGATTTCTAGAACTGACTGTCCTGTGGAATAATTGTGGGTGGGCTGAAATACTTGTGTGCCTCTGTTTCCCCACTAAAGGAGGCACAATGCCCCCATTTCTACAGTGTCCTGTAATACCTCTAAATGCAACATGACAGGTTAGTGTTAGACAACAAACCCACAGCTAAAACTGCACTCTTCTCTTCCTCAACCCTGTGGGCTGTTCTGACATCAGTAGTGGGTCAGGTAAACAACCTGCTCTTTCTGGTGGCCACATGGAGTGTCCCCCCAACATAAGTACCCTTTTATAATTGGGGAGGTACTGTGTAAATTGAAGAGGAAGAAGAAAGTCTATAGGTCATAGAAGGGGGTGGCCACTTGGGGTGACTATAAGGCTCTGGTGAGAGAATGCAGGGATGCAACTAGGAAACCAAGGCTGCCTTGGAATTAAACCTTGCAAGAGAGGTCAAGGGTAACAGAAAGGGCTTCTTCAAATACATTGCAGGTAAAACTAAACTGAGAGACAATGTGGGACCTCTGCTGAATGAGCTGGGTGCCTTGAAGACAGAGGATACAGAGAAAGCAGACATACCGAACACTTTCTTTGCCTCCTTCTATACTTCTGGGAACTGTCCTGGTATCAAAGCCCAGACTGCTGAGGCTCCAGAGGAAGTTGAGGCAAAGGAAGAGCTGCCTTGGTTGATGAAGACTGGGTTGGGATGTGTTGAGGAAACTGAATGGGCCCTGATGGGATACAGCCATGCATGCTAAGGGATGTGGCAGAAGTAATTTTCCTATTTTCTAAGTCATGGGAATCAGGAGAGGTGCCCAGAGACTGGAGGTTAGCAAATGTCACTCCAATCTTCAAGAAGTGTAAGAAGGAGGACCCACATAACTATAGAATGGTCAGCCTCACCTCCATCACAGGAAAGGTGATGGAACAATTTGACTTGGATGCTGTCTCTAGGCACATCAGGGACAAGAGGGTCATTAGGGACAGTCAATATGGCCTCACCAAGGGGAAGTCATGCTTGACCAACCAGATAGCCTTTTATAAGGGCATAAGCAGGTGTATAGATGGTGGCAGAGCAGTGGATGTGGTCTATCTTGACTTCAGTAAGGCATTTGACAGTCTCACATAGCATCCTCGCTGCCAAACTGAGGCAGTGTGGACTGGATGATTGCATAGTGAGGTGGATTGTGAACTGGCTGCAGGATAGAAGTCAGCGAGTAGTGGTTAATGGAATAGAGNTAGTGGACAACAAGATGACTATGAGCCAACAATGTGCTTTTGCGGCCAAGAGAGCCAACAGCATCCTGGGGGGATCAGAAAGGGAGGTGGTTAGCAGATCAAGGTAGGTTTTTCTCCCCCTCTATTCTGCACTAGTGAGGGTGCATCTGGGGTATTGTGTCTAGTTCTGGGCCCCTCAGTTCAAGAAGGACACAGAGCTGCTGGAGGGTGTCCAGCACAGAGCAACAAAGATGATGAAGGAAGTGGAACACCTGCCTTCTGAGGCAAGGGCTGAGGGAGCTGGGTCTCTTTAGCTTGGAGAAGAGGAGGCTGAGGGGTGACGTCATGAATGTCTATAAACATGTGAGAGGTGGTGTCAGGAGGATGGATCCAGGCTCTTCTCAGTGTCATCTGGTGATAGGACAAGGGACAAGGGGTGCAAGCTGGAACAGAGGAGGTTTCATATAAATATCAGAAGAAACTTCTTCACAGTGAGTGTAACAGAGCATTGGAACAGGCTACCCAGGGAGGTTGTGGAGTCTTCTTCTCTGGAGACGTTCAAAACCTGCCTGGATGTGTTTCTGTGCAACTTGGTCTAGGTGATTGTGCTGTGGCAGGGGGATTGGACTAGATGATCTTTCAAGGTCTCTTCTGATCCCTAGTGATTCTATGATTCTTCTCCGTGAAAACACTGCAAGTTTTGTTGCAGGAGCATGGGGTACTGTAATATAGAAAGGTAGCAGGCAAATACATCATGTGTCTTGGAATCATTAGGACAAGTGAGTCAGCTTTTTTGTTGTTGATGTTTTGTTTTTGTTTTAGTAAAACCCTTCTCACACTAACTTTTGAGATTTTACACGTGGCACTGAGGGGGATCTGTTCCAGTTGATACGAGCCTGGAAGAAGAGAGGGAGGAAACAACTTAATTGCTTTAGACTTCAGCTGGAGTTGAGAGGAAAGAACCAGTGTTCCTTTTGTCCCCCTTTTTTTTTTTTCGAATCCAGCAGAAAAGTTGTTTTCTTGGTGAGGACAGTTCCTCTGCAGATATTGTGGAGGTATTGTACGCATGCTGTGGGGCACTCACAAAACAGGTGGCTTTGCTTTCTTTGCTTTTAAAGTAGTAACTGTGCTGGCAGTGACAAGAAGCTGCGTTGCTTTCTTGGAATTAGTACTGCACTTAGATATTAGTACTGCACTTAGATCATACTTTGGTATAAACTTTCCTCCCTTTATTTTTTACCAAGATGGGAGAAATAAGAAGTATGAGGGAGTCTTCTGGGCTAAACATGACCAGAGCTGGAGTGTGTGTGGTTGATGGTTCTTTTGATGTTTAGACCTCCTCTAGATGAAAACCTTTATATTAGATGATAAAAAGTCAGTTTGGGTAGAGGGGGTGTTATATCAAATTTGCCAAGTTTGCCTCCCAGACATTTGTGTTTTCAATCTGTCAATCCCTGGTCCCTGAAGATCAGGTGATGGGTTGAAAACCATGTGGATTTAAAGGGGTGGGAGACAAAATGCAGGAAAAATCTGCTGATTTCTTTCTTCCTGTCTAATTTGAAGCAGCCCCCCAGGGAATGGGAGGAAATTCCCACCTGGATTTTGTATTGCATTCAGCTAAAATTAAAGATCTAGTAACAGTACAGCTCCTGCGATGAAATGCTGAGCACACGCTGTCTCTGCTTCTGTCCGTTCAAGCGTGCTGGCTTTTGGCGTCTCTCATGCATCTTGCAAACTGTGTTGACAAAAAGCCATGGGAGATTGTTTCTTCCCCATGTCTTTATATTCAGACTATAGCTGCTTCCTTTTTCCTACTCACTTTTTCCCATATGGTGACTTTGGAAAATTCCTCTCTGATTTTATTGGGAAGTGCAGGAAGCTCTCGTTGATAGAGGGTTGCCTGTTACTCTCGCTGATTCTGCTGCTCACATCTGGAAAGGATCTGGCTTGGAAAGGGGAGACTCGCTCTGAGCTCGGCGTGTGTGACTGACATGGCATGAGCCGCGGGAGCCAGTGGGGGCAAGAAAAATGTTCTCCATTCATCTCGTTTCTGACAGCAAAGGTAAGTTTTTCAGTATGTTATTTTTTTAGAAAGCTGTGCTTTTAAAAAGGATGGTAGTGACTAACTCAGTTAACCTGTTGAAAGTGAAGGAGAGAATGTTTTGTCAATTGTGTGTGTGTCCTGTGTGTGGAGAACAACCAATGCAGAGATGAGATATTTTGAGCATGATTCTGTTGTTTACAGAAGTAACTGTAGTCACTGAGGAGCACACGGTAGCTCCTGAAACCTCAGGTTATTTCTTGAGCCTGTTGTAGCAGTCTGCCTGTGGTGCTGTGTGGCAGCAAAGTGCAGGAATCGGTGGTGGTTCTCTCTGGTCTGTGAAAGATGCAACCACAGAAACCCCTGAGCTGCTTTCAGTGTAACTTTGGTCTTTGGTGGAAGGAGTGATCTGAAGTCCCCTTTCAGCAAGGGAAGAGAACTGACTTTCTAATGGATTTTGGGTTACTCAAAAGCTACCTCTACCTTACTCTTTTAGTAAGGTATCTTAATAAGTCTTTGGATCAGGCTCAGGGGAATGAGTTGGTGTAAAGAACTTCAGACTTTCTTTGAACTTAAAGAATATCAGAATGGTGCCTGGTTTTGCTGCCTGCATTCCAGATGCTAGTAGATATTTCTGTATCCAGAGTGTCTCTCTGTGGCACCAGCGCAGAAGCATTGGTGACAGTGGGGTAAAATTGCCTTGATGTGGAACACATGCAGTGTATCATGTCAATTTTTTAACATCTTTTCACCTCTTTGTGTGGAAAACTCAGCATTTTGCAAACCTGTGGAGCCCAATACCAGCCAGGAGGTAGTTAACTGTGTGCCGTGGGAACAGTGCTGGTGGGTTACAGCAGGGCTGGCTGTGACCTGCATGAGAATTGATTTTCTCTTTAGTTTCTTTTCTAATTATCTAGAGGAGGTAACTGTCACTTGAGACAGAGTCTTTATTAGAGGTCTGATATGAATGATATTTCATGCTGGGGTTATTTTTTGAGCTTATTTGCTCTAAGATTTCTGGAATGTTTTTCTGAGATTAGATCACCAAATACTAAGGATTTCACTAATTCACCATTGGCACACTCATCAGGCCAGTTTTTATCTCACTATTAAGATCTAGCTGCCATAAAAGGAACACCATCTGATCTCTAGAATGTTTCATAAAGGAGACAGGGAAGTTGTGGAATGGTGGGGAAGATGGATCAAATGCTAAATGATTAAAATCAACCATAATGTTGGTAGCAAAGACTGGAATCGAAGTAGAATCATCAGTGTCTTGGGATGCACTGTTCTGTTTAGTCCCACTTTCTTCCATTTCATCAAGTATGAGATAGTATTTAAAGAAAATCTTTTAAGATTTTTGTGACTGAGAATGAGATCTCTTCAGTGTTTCCCAAGCACACCAAGTTTAAGAGAGGCCCAGAGAAAGTTTCAGCTAGTGCAAAGCAGCAAAGCCCTGTAGTTGTAAAAGAAGATGTGCTGGGTCTGACAGTTGCCACTCTGGTTCTGGGAAGGTCTTGTTTTCTGAAGCAAAGAGGGAACCTGGGCTGGCAAAGGTGAACAGAGTATTTGTCATATTAAGATCATGACTTTGTTGTGCCTTTTCACCTTAAGTGATCATCTTAAATAAGAATGTCTCAACCCTGCAGAACTTTTCTGTGAAGAATTGCTGAAAGGAGAAAAGACCAGCCACTGTCACCCCTCACTACAAATCATTATGTCCAAAATCTGAGATGGGCAACAAGTGAGACCATGGGGGCTGGCTTAGGGCCAGCTGGCTGGTCCAGTAGACACTCTACATTTGTTTAAATATTTTTAACTCACTGCCAGGAGATAAAAGCTGAATATTAACCAGGCCTGTCCAAAATCAATAGGAATCTCATTTTGTTTTCACTAGCCATAAGGTTTTGTTGGCCATGTGGCAACCTTTTGGAGAGGCACCTTGAGAAGTGGGAGTCACTATTTCCCAGCACACTGTGTTCACATGAGCCAGAAGAGTTCCTTCCTTATGCAAAACTGTGAGGAGCTGTTGGACCAACAGTTCCATAGAAATAACATTACATAACCTCCTCTATAAATCTCTGGGATCATCTGGGGTTTCTCAATAGGAAGAAAGCAATACAAAACTTAAGGAGCTGGGAACAGTGTGGGGATGCTGTCAGGCCACCGGCTGTGGCTGGGGACCTGCTGGCTTTGGGTCTTGGCTGGTCCCTGGCCCTGACCACTTGCTGTCCTCTGGGCTTGCAGGGACAATGGTGGCCAAGGCTCAGGCACTGCTGCTGCTGGTGCTGCTGGCACTGGGCTATGCCTCCTGCCTGCCACCCACCCGCAATGAGTTCCCTGAAAGCACAACTTCCACCTGCCCCCGCGACTGTGGCTGCACCCAGGAGGGTGTCGTGGACTGTGGTGGCATTGACCTGAAGGAGTTCCCGCTGCTCCTACCTGAGCTGACCAACCACCTGTCCCTGCAGGTAAGGGACTGTCTTGCTTACACTGACATGCCTGGCAACGGGCAATAATTGTTTCCCCACAGATCCATGTGGGAAAAGATAGGAAATTGTTCTCCTTATTGTCTCTCACAGCTCTTTTGCTTTTTGAGAAGAAATTTTCTCAAATAATTATGATTCTGGTGAAGACTTTTCAATTTGAGATTCCTTTTAAAAGGGTGGGTTGAATGACTTCATTAATGAGGATTTCTGTGGCTGCACTATGTGTTAGTTAAAGTGTTGTAAATGCAGTGTGCCAGTTTAGACACAGGCCCAACCAGTGTTCCCCCATGTACTGTCTCTCCTTGCATCCATCAGCATAAGCGGCACTGCATGTGACATCCAGACAGCTAGTGTTGCGCTGCCTGCAGCCAGGAGATGGACATCCTGCCTGCACAGCATGGGTGCACTGGAGGTGCATCATGTCTTGTCAGGATAAGAGTGTTCAAGCTCCAGGTAGAAGAATCTGTCTGTCCTGGACTGCCGGCAGGTTTCTGCACTCTGCTATTAGCTGATTGATCCTGGTGAACAATGTCTGGGCAGGCATCCTGTCCCTGCCTGAGCTCTTGCACCTGAGGATGTGGACATGGCCACAGCATGGCAGCCATATGGCCATCCCTTCTCTGAGTGGTGACTGTTAAGTGCCTCTTTGACCCTTAACCAGCTACTTTTAGTTATTTGCTCCTGCCTGCCAATTCAATGGATGAAATGCAGATTTTGTTGAGAGCTTTCCCTCCAAGTGCAGCATAGTTAGGAAAACAGTGATGTAAGCTGGCACCTTCCGCAGCAGATCTGTCCCAGGCATCTACTAGTCACAGCTCCTGCCTCAGCTGCCAAATGCAAAGAAGCTTTTTGGAGCAACTGCAGTTGCTTTCTGTTTATTGGTCTGGCTTCCAGCACAGCAGGTTCTCAACTGGTCCCTTAGATGTGAGAACACTGGAATCACTCTTTAATGGTCAAAATGTGAGTCAGCATGTTAATGAACATTTGGTGGCAGTCACCCCTGACAGAGGAACCAGAGAAAGTGAGCGGAGGGTGACTCTTGCTGGCCACGATGAGGTTTTTTTAAAAAAGTCAACACGTACATAAGACAAATAATGAACTTGAAAGTCCACAGTGCCAACCTTGTAGCAAATTATTTGCTGCAGCTATGAGGTTTGGCTGTGGCAGATGGATTATAGGCTGTTCCAGGCATAGTCTGTGCTTACCAGTGCATAGGAAAGAGATTTCTATAGGTGAAGACAAGCTACAAAACTTTGTTCAGGCCTTCAAATGGTGGTAGGTTTGCATGTCTTGGTTTTGAGATCTGAATTTGGCTTATTATGGAGAGAAATCTTGACAATGATTTGACATGGTGTGTTCATTTCCAAGTTTTATTGCAGTTCAGTCTGGGTTCACTGGGATCCTTCTTGGATTACTTTGCTGATGATTAATACTGTCCATTTTCTTAGAATAACCAGATAGAGGAAATCTTTCCAGAAGAACTTGCTCGTCTTTACAGACTGGAAACTCTCAATTTACAAAACAACAGACTAACTTCAAAAGGTAAGTCAGCACAGCTGTTAAGTACACAAAGCCTGTGCTTCCACACCTCCAGCTTGTGCACTGAGGCCTCTGATAGCTAATAAGGGCAGCCACAAAGTGATGGTTTGACTTGGTTGAAGTTGTGAGCATTAAGCCTCCCTCCTTTGGCCATCACACAGATCATGGAGGCATTTTATCACCCGAAACATAATACTCAGTGTATAAGAATGCAGCCTCACTGAACCAGTGGAGGAGAGCTGGCAGCAGCACCATGTAATGTGGCGTGAGATCTTCTCATCCAGGAAACTCCCTCTGGTCCCACAGGCATATCAGTGCAGAGCACTTGAAAAATAGAAAATTCTACATGCTGAATTATTTCCTTCTGACTGACGTTCTTTCTTAATCCACTTATTTAGCTCTGTCTAGTCAATTCATACAGTTTAGTCCAGTTTGGTCCTAGTTGAATTTGGTATAAATACAAATAATATATCTGGCAAATAAGAGAACTTCCACCCTTCTAAAATGGTTTTGATTTTTTTTGGCAGTTTTTGCTTGCTGAGTCACATGCTTAGCAGAGACTCTTTGACGAGGAATCATAGAATCATCATAGGTGGAAAAGACCTCAAGGATCATCAAATCCAGCCCTCATCCCAGCATCTTCCTACCCCCTAGACCATGGCCTCAAGTGCTCTATCTACTTGTCTTTTAAACATCTCCAGGGATGGTGACTCTCCCCCCTCCCTGTGCAGCCTGTTCCTGTGCCAAGCCACTCTCTCAGGAAAGAATTTCTTCCTAAGATCCAATCTAAACCTACCCTGATACAGCTTGAGGCCATTTCCTCTCATCCTATCATTAGTAATTTGGGAGAAGAGATCAGCACCAGCCTTGCTACAACCTCCTTCTAGGTAATTGTAGAAAGCAATAAAGTCTACTCTTTTCTAGACTAAATAATTCCAGTTCTCTCAGCTGCTCTTCATAGGTCCTGTTCTTCAGGCCTCTCCCCAGCCTCATTGCCTTTTTCTGACCCTGGTCCAGCCCCTCAGTGTAGTGCCTGAAACTGGACCCAGTACTCAAGGTGCAGTCTCACAAGTGCAGAGTACAGGAGCATCATCACCTCCCTGCTTCTGTTGGTTACACTGCTCCTGATCCAGGCCAGAATGCCATTGGCCTTCTTGACCACCTGGGCACACTGCTGGCTCCTGTTCAGCAGGCTGTCAACCAACACCTCCAGGTCTTTTCCCACCAAGCAGCTCTCCAGCCACTCTTCTCCGAGCCTGTAGTGCTGCTGAGGTTTGTTGTGCCTGAAGTGCATGACCTGGCACTTGGCTTCATTAAACCTCAGCCCATTTCTCCAATCTGTCCAAATCCCTCTGCAGCACCTCCCTACCCTCAAGGAAAAGAAATGGAGGAATTAGACTTACTAGTAAGAAAGGAGGATACGCAATGCCAAAGATATACTTGTTAACCCGTGTGTCACCCAGATGCTCCAAATGCTGTTACTGTCCCTATTCCAAAGACAAGTATGAGACCGAGAGTGTGGGCACATTAAAAATAGGACAACCAGAGCACTCTTACATAGTACAGGGAAGGTTGTGCTTCACCGAGGCAGACTTTGATGTTAAAGCCTTTGGGGCTTGGTATTTCTTTCACAAGTTTCAGTGCAGCCCTCAGTTTCCATTATGTTAACAGGTGGGAAATATTCACCTTTGATTTACCAAAGCTGGTGAAAATGGTATTTTTGACCTTCCTTTGTGACAGCAGATGTGGTTATGTGATCAGCTGGATGCACAGTGGTTCATCTGAAAACTAATATTTACTGGGCAAGGGTAAGCTCTGAGTTGGATCAGCTCTGACCTGGTTGCTGTGTGGCTCGCTGGGTTGTGGAGCAGCAGCAGAAGATTGTGAGAAGCAGTTATGAGTTTTGGAAACATTGTGGTCATAGATCAGACTGATTGGATAAAAAAACCTCAGATTATGTTCTGCCAGGAAAAGTGATTGACAGGTTCATGAGCAAATGACAAAAGATACTTCTCAGCATGGTTGCTGCCAGCACCAATAGTCACCTGCACAGCAAACCTACACTACACTGGTCTGTACCTTACCCTTGCCATGGCCCTGCTTGATTAGGAATTTTAATGGTCTTCCATTGCTCTTGACTGTCTACTTTGGATCAACAACAAAGACAACAATAGATCTGAGTCAGATTGTTTCAGTGGCAATGAAAATTGTTTTCTTTTCACACAAATTATATTATCTGAGAGGGAAAGCTGCTCTCTGATGTTTTCCCTCAGAGTACATAATGTGCTGACATGACTGATTAGTTAATTGTGTTTAAGGGTTGCCAGAGGAAGCGTTTGAACACCTGGAGAATCTGAATTACCTGTACCTGGCAAACAATAAGGTAAGAGTGGTTTTGAGTGGTTAAGAGTACTAGAGTGGTTTTGTAATGCAGGTTCATCTAAGGTCAAAACAATCGGAGAGTATATATGCCAGTATACTTGAAACACTTACTTGTGCAACTGCTGTAAGGCTTGATTTGTGTGTGGAAGGAGGTACAGAGAACCCCTGTGTTTACACGTTACCACTGCCTTTGGTAGGTAGGCTTTAGGTCAGTGTCAAGCAGATTTTGTAGCTGCTTGTATGCAAATAAGCTGGGGGTAATGATGTGTAAATGCTGCAGATCTCATCAGATGAGGCTGATTGAACAACCCTTGAAAAGGCATGTCCTGGTACCTGTGCTTGAGCCAGTAAGATCTGTAAAAAGTGATCCAGTTTTCTCTAACTTCCATTCTTACTAGGTTTCAGGGGGAGGGGGTGTTACACCCCCACACACACACACACCTCCCAGTGAAACTGCACAAGGTATACATTTGTTATTCAGCTCAAGTGTTAGGAGCCAAATTTCTCTTTTAATGGAGAAGATTCCCAGGTGTTTTCCTGTTAATGACCCAATTTGGATGTCATGACAGAAGCACATTTTTCCTGCCAAGGCTAGGAAATAAAATAATTTCTCACATACTCTTGCATCTGGGTGGTTCCTGTTATGGCTTGTTTTGTCCCCACTGATTGCCCACAAATATTTGCTACAGTAGAAACTGGAGCGCAACAGAAAAATATAAGTTAAAACATCAGAGCTGCTTTTATCTACAAAACCCTGCCTTTCTATCCTTCCTTGTCCCTCTGCATATGTATTTATATGCTTGTCTATACATACATTTTATTATCCCCTTCAAATCTGTGACCTGTTGAGGTTTTGTTGACATAGGTGTGGCGATATTCATGTTTCAGTCAGGCCAACACATATCCAGCCAGAGTCACTCCATACATTTTTGTATGGAGTGATTGAGAATAGAACCCAGTCCTTAGCACAGTAACATAGTGTTCTTGTCTCCTTTTCAAACGCCATTTCCATATAACAATCTTGGCAGTTAGTAACTCCATAAAAAGAAACAAGCCAGACTGTGACTAATATTCCAGAACTTTGCACTCTCAATTTTCCTTGTGTGACAAAACAAAGTGTTTGGTTTTTCTGGCTTTACTGCAGAGAAAAAAAGAATCCCAAAAGAAAAGGCAAACGTCAGCAAATGTCAGAACTACTTACACTGAGAAGTTGTGGACCTACGAAAATAACACATTTCTTTTTAAATCACAAGCCAGAACAAACCAAATTGGCTTCAAACTGCATCCACTCTGCAGAAGCAAACACTGCACATCAGCTAACTGGTGTCTGGAGGAGAGCAGGGATTTGCTGGTAGTTTACTCCTTGTTTTATGGATTATCTTAATGCTGCTTTATCTTCAGCTGTGATCCCATCAGATGTAGTTAAGTGATCTTTTGTTGAACAGGCACAGTTGATTGGAGAAAAGAAATATCAGGCTAAAAGCCTTCTGTGGCTTTTGAGTGACAAGTACTTCAAGTAAAGAACAGATGTGGTTTCCTTTTAATTTTTCCCTGCCTTTATAACTTGTGTCCCTCACATAATATTCACAGTAAGCCTTATTAGGAATTAAAACCTCTTACACAAAACTGTAGACCTGTCTTGAGCTGTCATTGTTATTTATTGTAAGCTGGTGATTTTGTTGCCAGAAGTTTATATATTTCCCCTGTATCCCCAAAGTAGTATGAATGAATTAACATGGATCCAGTACTTGCTTTTGTATCAAGCAAGAAAACGTGTTCCTGAAGTGTTAATAGCTTTTATATTATTTTTCTGAGTTAGTTGGTTATCTCATTAATTAACAATGAAGAAAGACCATATGGAAAGGATGATCCAGCAGTAAAGCTGCAAGAAAAATGCAAGAACATTGGAGAAATGCAGGTTACTGCTTCTCAGGCAATGTAGTAGACAAAGCTACGCAGTCAACTTTATTTTTGCTAAACATTGCCACAATCCAGTGTTAATCCTTCAAGCAGTCAGTGAAGGTCAGTTAGTCTCATGACTAAATGCTGAAATGCCAAAGCACATTTCTGAGCAAGTGAAAACTCTTTTTGGATGAAAGTTTTCTTTGGTGTGGCTCTGATGTCTTTCCTTACACGTGTCTGAGCCATACCCTTTGGTTTGTATAAACGTTATGACCTATCAGACCATTTTTCAGGAGAAAAGCTTTAATGTGCCACAGTGTATGAAAGTGATTAAGTATGTTTACTGTGGCTGAATTCTCAGTGTTATGTCATAGTAGAGTCTTCTGTCTGAGGCACTGTCAGACCTTCCTAGCCAGATGTGAGTGCCTTTATCCACTTTCCTGAAATCATAACTCCCAGACCAGGAGGTGAGAGATTACCAGTAAAACCAAAAGCAGTACTGTGGCAAATCTGCTGTACTAGGTAGAATGTTTGTTTCTACACTACCTGGGAATACTGATAGGAGTGTGATTTGTGAGATGTTTTTTGCATTTGTGGCTATTAAAAAATTAAGACAGCTTAAGGATGGAGGTTTTGGCACAGGTGAAGATGAAAAATACTGAATTATGTACTTCTATCCCTGTTACAAGTCCAGTAAATAGCAGGTTCATGGATGTAGTCCATCAATGCACACTTGACTAACTATTACAGGGAGACTGAGGCACCCTTTAGCTTAAGGCTTGGGTTAGGCAGTTCTCCAGCACATGATTGCTCTCTCCCACAGTGTACGTCTCTGGTGTTTGTGGATTTATGCTATTATTAGTAGTCAATTGAAGTTTTATGATAAATGTATTTTCTCACCTTGCCCTGACTTGCTGGATATAAGGATAAGTTCTGTTTCACTGCTGTAAGGATGAAGCTTTAACGATTCGAAGCATTTCAAGCTAGAAGGCAGATCTCTTTCACTGCCCAGGGTTTCCCATCCTGATCTCAAAGCTTTAGATGATAAAAAATTCAATGTCTCCCTAGAAAATATATTCTGTCCACAACCCTTTAAATACTGCTAGAGCGGTTTCATTAACATCAATCCCTTAGTCTTCTGCTTACAAACTCAAGGTTTATATCTACTAAAGCATTGTGTTAATGCATAAATCTTCTGGGTTTATGCTTTCCAGAAAAATGTCCTCCAGCCTGTAGTGTAAGCCGTGTTCTTGGTCTCTAGGTGAATGATTTTGCTGTTAGCAGGCACTCAGTGAACCTACCTATTGTATTATCAGGATGCTTTATAAAAAGGCAGTTTTTTGATCATTAGTTTTCACTGCACTGATTTTTGTTCAGGTGCAAATGGTTTTTAACAATCACTAGCAATGGATCAAGAGAAAACACATCAAATCCTATAACTCTCATCAACAATAAAGGTTTCAAGACAGGACATGTTGGTATTTTGTTTCTGATACATCACTTTAATGAACAAAAGTATCACAGTACAGCAGGTCTTTGCTTTGAAGTCCCATTTCATGTTCCATTGTTGGACTCAGAAGCGTCCTTGTCCTCTGGGAACCTGAATTCCTCCATTAAAAAGATCATTGTGAATGATTGTGGCACCGGAGCAGATATGCGAGTTTCTATGTTACCCCTTGCTCCAATATACTTTCTTAAGAGCCTAAACAGTAGGCCATTGTAGGGTGGGTTGGATGCTTTTGGCATTGCAGTCTCAGGAATTAGAAACAATAATAAGCAAAATGTTTGCTTTCTGAGTAACAATTTCTTGATTTTTTTCAATCATAAAGAGACAGAACTCTTCCAACCAAAACAAACATTCACATATCTTGGAGAAAAAGTCTGTCTCCTTCCTGGAGATATTAGTGCATGAGGACAATTTGTTTTCTTTCATGCGATCTGCATTCAATTTAATTTATTTTTGCCTGTTTAGAGAAAATAAATTTGCAATTGTTGGTATAATACTTGGTTAAAGCATTCATGGCATCTAATTGGAATCTCCCCTGTATATTTCTTTTACAGCTAACAGTGGCCCCAAAATTCCTACCAAATACCTTGATTAGTGCAGATTTTGCAGCCAATTATCTCACTAAGATATATGGACTCACATTTGGACAAAAACCAAACTTGAGGTAAGGGACGGGGAAGTAAAACAATTATAGTTCAGCCATTGTTTGTTTGCAGTTGGTGGGTGATAAGAAACTCTGGATAAACCATGTTATTGCCTGCTTATGTGTTTTGGAAAGAAGTTGACTGTTATTCTCAGCATGAAAGATCAAATAATCTCTCAGACAAACACATTCCAGGGGCTTTTACCAGCTGCCAGACACTTTTGCATAGATAAAAATGACATTGTCTCAATTTTATTTGTGTATGGGTTACGAGTTCAAAGTAACAGCTTTGGGTTCTCAAAATGGAGATCAACTGTTTAGAAATCCCTAGTTTTAGTATAGTTCATTCATTAAAAACTCTGTGCATTTGCATCTCACTCAAGTCTATTAAAGCCAAGTACCTTTAGAAGTGCACTGTTCATCCCCTCAGGTTTGGTTTCAGAGGTCTTCAGGCTGTGATTTTCTCAGCTGGATCCAGTGCATTGGCCCATCTCAAATTCAGATGCACATAGACCATGTTCTGGGGATTTTGTTTTTTTCAAAGGCATTCAGAGCATCTGTACAGATAGTGCAACATCTGATGCTGAAACCCACACTGTTAGTAACAATTTACACAGACAAGTTTGGAAGCAGTTACTAGCTGACCCAGTTGAGCTCCTAGCATCCAGTCTTGTGATGAACCAAAGAACTTTCCATTCCTGCTGAATTTGCTGAGAATCATAGAATCAGAATCATTCAGATTGGAAAAGGCCCTTGGGGTCATCAAGAGCTGAAGCTGGTCTGTACTTACTAGGCCTTTAACCTCGTAGGCTTTTGGTAATTGTGAAGGCTGAGTCACTCACAGATTTCTGGCAATATCTCACCATGAAAGAAGCCACATTTATACACATGTTCTTCCTTAATCTCAGTTGCAGAAGCTGCTGTGTTTTGATTTCATATTGCAATTGTTGCACACTTCTGAAGTGATATTCACACCCTCTTATACCAATGCTAATTTTAATCATAGTAGTAAATCACTGTTGTTTCAGTTAGTTTATTTGTCCCCAGAATAGTTCATGGTCTCGGGCTGATTATTTGGAAAGCAGAACTTTCAGAAAGGCAAATATTTGTGAGTTAAAAGTACAGCTGACTGTGCAGGGTGAACAGTATTTTCAGTGTGGCTCTGAATTCCCTGGAGTGTGGGATCACACAATTGTGTTTCCATACTGAACCTTTCCTTCCTTCCAGAAAGATGTTGCCAAGTACTCTGCAACTGGTAGAGTCCAAGAGCAAGTTTAAAAAGCACTCTTTGACACTGTACTCTTTGCAGTCTTAACCTTCCCTACAGATTTAGCTGCCTGCTGCATCTTGGGGTAAATACGGGAAAGGAAGAGGTAATCCAAGTCAGTAAAATCCTATAATTTCTTTTGTTAAGAAGTCAAATGAATTAATGTAGAAATTAAGCCAATGAACAGTAGGAATAACTTCATATGGGTCCATTGCTTTATAGAGAATGAAAACCTGTGTAAGAAAGAATGAATTGATTTATAAAAATCAGGTGGGAAAACCTCTTATGTGGATATTGAAGTTTAAAAATAGGAAGGACAAAGGGAAAATAATAAACCCTCTCTCTCTGCATCCCAATGGTTCATTAAAAAATACAATTCTCCAGTTGAGTAAATCTGTGTTTCTGTGCCTTTCTGAGTTATAGAAGTAGGAGAAAAACTGTTACCTGACGTATTTTGAGTTTTAATGGGAGCAGAAAGAATGGAAGAGTAACAGAGACCCATTTCTTAAGAGGTATGCGGGTTGGTTTTGCAAGCCCAAGAAACTCAGATTTGATTTCAAATAAGAGATTAAAATTGGGAGCTATGCACTCATATTCTTGTTAAGAACATAAGGCCACTTGTGAAATTTGTATTTACATGCAAGTTGGATTTCTAATACACCTAAATTTCAGAGAATATTTGAACTGACCATTTGGTTTTGCATTTATATTTCTTGCTCTGAATGAAAGGAAATAAATCTTAAAACCAAATATAATGATCTCAAGGAAAGAAGAAAATAATGCAATATTTATTAACAGCTTTCCCTTGGTAAACAAAACCCCCCAGATCTCAATTCTGTTTAATTTAATCTTTCTTCTCTTTCCAACAGATCTGTGTATCTTCATAACAACAAGCTTTCAGATGCTGGGCTGCCTGACAATATGTTCAATGGCTCTAATAATGTAGAGATACTCATCATGTCCAGCAATTTCTTGAAGTATGTTCCGAAGAATCTCCCCCCAGCACTGTATAAATTACATTTAAAGGTAATGGCAAAAGCGTTTTTTGTTCTTTTATGGTGGTGCCAAAATACAGTGTGTTTCTCGGCCTCGGCCCACCCAGCCAAGCCATTTCAGTGCCCTTGCCTACTGTGAGTCTCTTCTGCAGTAGCTGTCTGCCATGTCTTTACTTTTTTGCTCACAAGTAGCAGTGTTTTTGCCAAACACCAAAATACTCTCAGAGGGCAAGAATGTGTTTTCAGGGGAATGTATTGCAAATGCCTGTGTGGTAGCGTTGTTGGTATCTTCCCTGCATGTAATGATATTAATATATACTAGTACATGAAGTAGTTCATTCCTCATGGCCAGTGAGTGGTTGGCCTCCCAGTTAAGTTTGCCACTTTATGCTGTTTTTTCTGACAGCTGCTTACTCATTGTGTACTGACTGTGGTTTCTAAGTCATTTCACATCTACTGCTGTTTCCTAGCATCACTGATTGTTGTTTGCTACTGAACTGGCAATTCAGACAACATGAGAAAGTTTGGATCAATGATTCTTTACTTCTTCAACTTGTCCAGCAACAGCATAATTGCATAAATTGCAATATTCACTACTCTCCAGTATTTTAAATTCCTTGTCATCTGATTTTGATAAAAACTCTTAATCATGTCTGTGCTAGAGATCTTATCCTTGTTAATAATGGAAGAGCTGCAGTGGTGGGAGAACTGATTCCACTTGCTCCTAGTGTTGACAGTTCCTTGGACATCTGTAGACTGGAGTCTGTTATCAGCCCCCAGACTTAAGCAGTTATGTGTTGCCTCCAAGCTTTCTTTTCTCACGAAGGATTCATAGCTAAATCCCATTAACGTCTTCTAGAAAACAGGCTTCTCCAGCTTGAAGAAAAGTAAAGGAAATTAGTCTGATCCTTTCAATTGCTGTAATTTCTTTGCAAGCGTCCTTGACCCCTGCTTTTTACTGCCATTTATAGCTAGTTATTATCTCCTAAAGGGGTCTTATCACTGCTGTTCCCAGTTACATTAAGGGCAGAGGAGATGAAGAGAGAAATGAGCATTTGACTTTGAACTGCTCTGCCTGTCAGTAGTAACATTGACCCTGATATTTTAACTGGAAAAAAAAAACAAACAGGTGAATGAGAAATGAGAGATGGCCCACAGTGGACCAGAAGTGTCCAAACTGGTGTGACAGATCATTTCTTCTTTTTCTTTTGCTGTTCATTGAGGGTCTTGGCCAAATCTGGCTGTGGTGGTATCCGTTTGTATTAGTTGGCACATGAATCTAGCCCAGCCTGTCCCACATTTTTGTGTATGCATGGGTTGTTGTAAGGTTAAGAAATTCACTGTCAGTGTCTTGTATATCCATTTATAATTCCTAGTGGTTTATATATCCTTTTATATCCCTATGGTTCCTTTATGGAATTTCTAATTGGAATTAAGTTTTTTAATTTGTTTGTGTTTGCTTGCTGGCTACTCCAAACCTACGTGAAGACAGTAAGAGTAATCATTTCAGAATCTACTTTGCAAGAACTGCACCTTTTGCAATGTCATTAACGTCAGAAGGATGGCTGGTTTCCAGCTTCCAACAGAATTCTTTTTGATGGTGAAATCTGTCTTACAAAATCCAGAATTTTGGAGCGCACTCCAAAGGTAGTTGCCTAGGTTACATTATATATTTTACTTAAGTGGAAGGACTACAAATACAAAATAGAAGTATCTGGGGCCAGGGGGCAAATTCTAACCCCTTAGCCCAAAGATTCCCTGGGGAATCAATAAAGCTAGGTTTTAATATTTCAGTCTAGTAGCTGTATTTAATTCTTAAGCAGAATTATAATGTTCCCTGAAACAGCTCATGTCTAGCCTTTTTGAAGTTTAATTTCTTCATGTTAATTGAGTAGAACCTGACTGTTCCATGTTGTTTCATGCCGAATAACGTGCTTTGTGCTTCTGGTGACTCTAGAACAACAAACTAGAGAAGATTCCCAAAGGAGCCTTCAGTGAACTTACAGGTCTGCGGGAGCTGTATTTACAGAATAACTACTTGACTAATGAAGGAATGGACAATGAAACTTTCTGGTGAGACTGAGATTTGTAGTTTGTCCTTCTGTGTCTGTCTACCTCTTCTAGTACTGTAGTTCTGTACTGAGCAAAGTGCATCTTAAGAAGTACATTTATTAAAGGCTTCATGAAGTTTTGCACTTCTCTGCTAAGTCTATATGAGAAGTCTTAGATTCAGATGCTGCCATTCAAAAGCAAAGGCCTGGGTGATTGATTGATTAGAATTCACACTGCAGAACATTTTAATACAAAACACAACACTGAACATCAGACTGCATCACTCCCTGATTGCCGCAGACCTACTCACAACAGTCACTGAGTTCCTTCCGGAAAAGTCTTCCTAGGATGGTTTGGAAAGCTGGTCTTTGTCAAACCAGACAAACATGAGGTTACTTATGACTTTCCAATTGAAATTAAGGCCAGGCCCTCATATGTGCTAAACCTCTTGTGCGTTTCAGCAGTGACTAGAAAGCAGCCACGGTTACATGGTTGTGAATTCATGGCACAGCAGTACCCCAGCGCACATGGCTGTTGGTGTAGGCAGGGATGTAGTGATGCTGCTCAATAGCCAGATGGCTGCAAAAGCTTTGCTGCAAACTGATGCAATAGAAATAGCCTTTGGTTGTCCTTAATTTAGCCTAGGACTTAACCCTTCAAACAGTTAATGTTTGTGTCTCTGCTTGCACTGAGGGCTGCCCTTATTCTCCCTGGAACTCCATATCATGTTATCTGCTCATCACTTTTTTCCCTTTCCTTCTCCACTCACCATATCCAGAAACCTCCCATAGTAATTTGCCATGGCTGCATTGTGTCTGCTGAAACATTGTGTTGTGCATACCATTTCTGTTACAATTTTTGTGAATAGAGTACAGTGCCTATAGCTAAGGCACCAGACACAGCAGATGGGGTAGATTATTTCTCCTTGTAACCCAGATACTGTCTGTATAGGGAATTGGCACAACTCACAGTAGTGAATTGCTTTACCCAAAGAGTATATTTCCTCATTCAGAACAGTGTAGTAACCAGTAAGTAATGTCAGTAAGGCATTAGTCCTTCTGTTTTCAGCATAAACTTTCTAATCATCTGCAGTGGGTTATGTAGTGCCTGGCAGGTTAAGTCTCACTTGAACTGAGAAGCTGCTTTGAACTATGAGGGAATTCAGGGTTCCTCAGTCCTGGCATGTAATACCATTGATCCACATCCAGTTGGTATAAGTGGCTGATCTGAGGATTTATTTTAGCTTCAATTGAGTCTGTGGATTCCAGGTTCAGTAGCTTATACAAAGCAGCTCTAGCCCTGACTCACTTCCATAATGCTGGAGGGTCAGAGGTTCACTACCTTAACCTAGGACACTGAATTAGCATTTCTGCTTTCCATGAGAGCAACATTGCACCTTCTTCAAAGCAGACCTGCTCTTCAGTTTCAAATACCGACTTTCAAACAGACACAGAAGTTCCTCATGCTCAGTTCCATTTCTGTGAAATCAAGAGCTAAATCCTGTGTTCTAGTGCTACTCGTATGGCATCTTTCTTGTGGTATTTCCTCTCTGAAATTCATAGATTCATAGAATGGTTCAGGTTGGAAGGGACCTTGAAGATGATCTAGTTCCAGCCCCCCTGCCATGAGCAGGGACACCCCCCACTGGCCCAGCTTGCTCAAGGCTCCATCCAATCTGGCCTTGAACACTTCCAGGGAGAGGGCAGCCACAACCTCCCTGGGCAACCTGTTCCCGTGTCTCAGCATCCTCACTGTGAAAAACTTCCTTCTGACTCCCAGTCTAAACCTACCCTCTTCCAGCTTGAAACCATTAGCCCTGGTCCCTACAACTACAAGCCCTTGGAAACAGCCCCTCCCCAGCTTTCTTGTAGCCCCCTTCAGGTACTGGAAGGCCGCTCTAAGATTTCCCTGGAGTCCCCTCTTCTCCCAACAGCCCCAATTCTCTCAGCCTGTCCCCACTGGATAGCTCTTCAGTCATCCTTGTGGCTCTCGTCTGGACATGTTCCAACAGTTCATCTTTTCTGTGTTGGGGGCTCCAGAACTGGATGCAGTACTGCAGATGGGGTCTCATGAGAGCAGAACAGAGGGGGAGGATCACCTCTCTCAACCTACTGGTCACGCTTCTCTTGATGTAGCCCAGGATGCAGGTGGCTTTCTGGGCCGCAAATGAACACTGCCAGCTCATATTGAGATTTTCATTGACCAGCATCCCCAAGTCCTTCTCCTCAAGGCTGCTCTCAATCTGTTCACCATCCAGCCTGCATTTGTGCCTAGGATTGCCTTGACCCAGGTGCACTTGGCCTTGTTGAATCTCATGAGGTTGGCACTGGCCCACCTCTCATACACTCATATGCTGTTGCCTGTGGGGTCCAATGGTAGACTGCAAAACTGAAGGGTCTCAGTGCAGTGATGGTTTGGATCAGCAAATTCTCTTGCTGGTGTGGCTGGGGAGCAATAGCAATGCCTAGTCCTAATCCCCAATGGCAGTATGGGCTGTCCTGCTCTCCACATCAGTCACCTCAACAGCCAAAAATGCTCAGTATTGGGTAAATGAGCTGGTTTGGGTAAAAAGGCTCTAAAACAAAGATTGTAAAATCCTAGGGCAGGTTGATTATTGTTTCACCTTGCAGAATATAAATGTAGAGTGTTTTCTTTTCATGCTTTCTCAAGGAAATTGTCTAGTCTTGAGTACCTGGATTTGTCCAGCAACAACCTCTCACAGATCCCAAGTGGTTTACCTCGAAACATTGTCCTGCTCCACCTGGAGAAGAATGCAATTAAGGTGATTGGCAGAGATGTCTTGACCCAAATTAAGAACCTGGAGTACCTTCTACTCCACAATAACAAATTAAAAGCCCGAGGTATTCACCCGTTAGCCTTCCATGGCTTAAAGAAGCTGCACACTGTCCACTTGTACAACAATATGCTGGAAAGGATTCCCAGTGGGCTGCCCCGGCGAGTGAAAACGCTAATGATTCTTCATAACCAGATCTCTGAGATTAACAGGAATGACTTTGCTACCACTTATTTTCTTGAAGAGCTGAACCTGAGCTACAATAAGCTCAAAAGTCCACAGATCCATCGGGAGGCCTTCCGTAAACTAAGGCAGCTAAAGTCCTTGGATCTTTCTGGAAACAATCTCCACACTGTGCCCTTTGGCTTTCCAAAAAACCTGCAGATTCTGAAGCTGAAGGAAAATGAGATAAGCATCATCCCCAAAGGGACTCTATCTGGGATGACAAAGCTGCGGGAACTGTATTTGAGCAACAATAAACTGAAAATAAATTCAATTTATTCAAGAGCATGGAGAGAACTCAGCAGTCTCCAGGTAGAATCATCACCTTCTCTGTTGTAGTAATGCTGGTCCTCGTCTGTCTGCCTAAGCCAGTGTGTGTAGCACCACTACTAGATGTGCTTGGTTCTGCTGCTTTGGGCTTGCATTGTGAGTGCTACTTCCTTTGTTTGCAGAGTAGAAATGATGTGCTGCTCTGCCAGACACAGTACCTCCCACTGCTCCCCAGGGTGGTTAATTAAGGGAAATGTAATGACATCTTTGTTTCTGAACCCTAATGGTGTCCCATATTTTCAGATAAACATTAGTGAGTGTCATTAAAACTGAAATTAGGTCTTTCAAATAGCTTGTCTCCCAAAAGATTTAAAATCAGTTCTGAAGAGAGACAGCAGGAGGAAGGAATGCATAAACAAAAACATTCTTAATTCTCAAAGCCCCCACATCAGCTTATAGTCAGACAGGCCAAGCTGTAGGATTTAGCAGCTCAGCTGGCTAATGCACCTGGAAAGCAGCTAGGAGGTCTGGATTCAATCAGCCATCTTCTCATTTGCTTAATTGTTGGAGAAAGTTAAACACAAACCATAAGTCATGCAGGAGCAATCATATTTGTTCTGTGCTAAATGACCTTTCAGAAGACCAGCTGAAGGATTTGTCTGCATTTCCTTTTAGGCAAGAGCCTGCAGTACAAGGTATTATCTACCTCATATGGCAACCATCTAGGGTGCCTGTGGTTAGGTCATTAAACAGGCAAAGGTCATACATGTCAGAGCAAATCAGGGATAAGGAGCACAAACCATGTAGCACACTGACCCCCAGTGTGTTTATCTCAAGTTTATCTCTCTGAACATTTCCCTTTCTGTTGTTTCTGGGCATAAACAATAGGGTTTTTGGGTTTTTTTGTGAATCAGCAGTGCAGCCACAGTATCAGTAGAGCTGCTGGTTTGCGTCAGCTGCAGGTTTGATCAATGGCTTTGATAGCAATTTTGCATTCATTTGCTGTCTTGCTGATGTGTATATGTGTGTGTATGTGGCATGCAAAAACATTTGAGATGAAAAGTAGTCTGGAAGGAAGATGCTGTTGAGGATTACAGATGCTGGAACTGTTTCACTGCAGTGGCCTAATAACATGTAGGCTGTCACTTGGGCTGGTGTTTTTTCAAACAAAAATGGGTCATGAGACCAGTTAGGCAGGTGTAGTTGTTGGTTGTGATGAGCTTTCCTTCTCAGAAGGCCTGATGCGTAGATACTTCACATTGACTTTGTTGTAGTTACTCCTTGTAGTCAGTGTGAAGCACAAGTAACGTATTGCTGACTTAACTGTTGGCCCTTCATTTGTACCTACCCCACAGCAAACCCGGTTCATACTGAACAAGTTTAAGACAATAGCACATACTTAAATTTCTGTTGGACTAATTGTATGTCTTGGCTGTTGCTTTGTTTGGGACAGCATTGTTGCTTGTAGTTATTTCTGTAATAGTAAATCTGAGTGTTTTACATTGTTAAGGGCTTAACTGTCCAATTTGTTTATGAGTTGGTGCAGTGGGGTGGATTTGATAGATAACCTTTCCATAAGATCCTGATTGTGCGTTCACTTAGCATACACCTCAGTCCACACTGTTTCCATGGAGATGATTGAAGACTATCTCCCATTACCAAGCAGACATTTACATAATTGTTTGCCAGACTGTAATTATGTGGAAAATAAACCCACCAAAATCATGACAATCACTTTCAGAAGTGAAGCTTTGAATAATATGTAACCAGTGTGTCAGCTGAGTGCCGTGAAACTTCTGCAGTGCAAGATAACAAACACTTAACTTGATCCATTTTCTTACAGAAAGTTAATCTGAGGGGCATCACGGCCTTTAGTCCTGATGTCTTCATACCTCTTCCATGTTAAAATATTTCCAGATGTTAAGTGTACCTTTAACAAGTCACTAACCTTAGTGTTTGCAGTAGAAGCTTCCAAAGAATTCTTGTGCATGTCTGAAACCCAGTGTGCTTTCAAATCCCTTGAAGCCCTTAATGCTTGGGCTCAGAGAGGAAAAGTTGGCACTCCTAGACCAAACAGCCTGCTGTCTCATGTGAAATCACAATCATAAATAGCAGCAGAATTGTCATGGCCACACTTACCTTGATGCAAATTAGAGGTAAATTAAAGTAGTTTATGCTATAATAAGTATTGCTTCAGTTGTTCCACCACGATCTTATACTGGACCTTCCAGTGTGTCTGACAATTTGTAATTTCCACTGTACATGAGGTGTTTCTCATTTTTGTGACTTCACCTAGAAGGAGAGTTTCTGAAGGAAACTCAGCAAAGTACCATCTGATAAAGCCCATTTCCAGATGATTTTCAAGCACAATGAAAGCATAAACATCTCACTTCTGCACTGTTGCCATGCTAAGTTTTGGAGAAGTGCATACATGTATCTGTGTATTTTTATAGACTCGTGTATTAATGCATGTATGTGGTGCTGAAGGAAATGGTGGGCAGAGCAGACTTAGGTTAATAGTTGGACTTGATGGTTTTAAAGGTTTATTCCAACATAAACAATTGCATTATTCTCTCTCTGTTTATTTATGGATGTATGTGTCTATACATGTAAGAAACAATGGCTAAGCTTCTCAAGGAGGGTGTGTGCATGGAGCTAACCTTTGGAAGCTTACTGGTTGTCAAAGATAAATCTCTTCTTAGAGTGCTGCTAGTATTTAAATTCTGTTATCTACCTGATTCCCTTGTCTTTTCCTTACAGTCACTAGACATGGCTGGCAACCAGCTGACTTCTATCCCCTCAGACCTGCCAGAATCTCTAGAATATCTGTATCTTCAGAACAATAAGATCACAACAGTTTCAGAGGGTGCCTTTGAATCCACACCCAAAATAAAGGGGATTTATCTCAGGTAATATCATGATTCCTCTTCAACACACAGGATTTCTTTTCTTCTTCATCCGCTTTAGAATTGCTTATCTTTTAGAACATGTTTACAATCCTACATTTCTACACAAGCAGATTTATTTTATAGTAAGGTATGATGAAACTATATCCTTCTGCTCAGAGAAGATGGATACAAACACTGAGCTCTTTCTATTTGGAGAGATTGTCCTTTTTGTGCTTATTAGAATGGATTTGGCATAGTAGAAGTTCTGGGAAATTAATGTTGGATGTTGTATAAATATTATGTCGTAGTCCAATATTCAGCTGTGAGCTAATAGTTCACAGTCTGCTTGTAGGGCTGCAGCTACAGGGTTAGGGTAGGGTTAGCCCAGGGTTTTCACAAAATCCCTGTCCTGTGAGGTGCGTGTGACTGATCTGGGAGTTGTGTTTCAAGCATTCCCTTGATAGTTTTGTCAGAAGTAGCTTGACAAGTTGCAACAGTGACACTCATGTAACTAAGTTTAGAAACTTGTCTGAGTTTTTTCCCCCCTACTGTGTCAGTTGGATGAAGACTTGGTTTTCATAGGTGACAGATACTATTTTTTTTTTACATAGAATGTAAACTCACAGTAATGCAACTGCTTTAAACAGAGATTTATACCTCCAGAAATGAAGCAAGAATCTGGCCCAGTAATATATTCAATTTTAACCTGATGGAACATTATGGAAAATACTGCTTAGAAGTAATTTATGAACCCCTACAGAACACTTGATGAAGCTGATCCAGTGGATGTGTTCAGAAAACCTAGGCTGCCTGCTGCACTAGACTAAATATGGCCTTATTTTGTCTGCAAGCACCTGAACTATTCTGTAGACCTGAACAGTTCTAAAGCAAACTTTGCGGGTGATTTATTCCATACCAAGCAAACAAAGTTACAAAATCTGGTGTAAATTAGAGCAGTCTGCCTATTCAGCTGCTTGCATTTATGAGATCTTAGTGACTTTGAATGCAAACCAGAAACCACATACCCTATTCTATATTTCTCTATGAAGAGAAAAAAGGCATTTGCAAAACCTGTGCTAATGTATTTAGGGGACAACTCCATGAAAGTTAAGTTGCATTTCTTAATGGGAAGCTATTTATTGGTGCAGTGCTGTGCGAAACAATGACATGTGACTAGAATATTAGACACAATAAAATTTTAAGCATGTTCAAGACTAACAGACCAAGTAGTGCATGTGAGAGGTTCTTAGATTGCTGATTAGTTTGTTCATGATCTTGGAAATCTGAATAATGGATAATAATTATTGCAGTTTTCTTGGTTTCTAAAGGGGTGTTTTGAGTTTTGAGGGAGAAGAATTAAGCTATCAAGGGATGACACAGAATCTCCTGAGAAGTTAGGTTTCACTTTGAAGTGTGGGCTATGGAGCAGATGCTTTTCCTGTCTGGGAAGGAGGAAGCAGAATATCAGAAGAAAGAATTTGTGGGGGAGGAATTCCAACATATTATTTTTTATCTTGCAGACACAGTTATAGGAGGGAGAAAGGGCCAGGGCAGAGAAAAGTAGGAGGTTTTGGAATCTTGCTCAGTGAACTTGAAATCAGTGGGAGATACTTAATGTTTCCTGGTATTTTTCTGCCAGATCCTTTATGATGATAGAGAGCTCCAACAGCAAATGTTGTTCAGTCTCTATTTGCCTGCTTCCTAATAGCTACCTGCTTTCCCTTTGTCCTAGAGTGTCCTAGAGTGTCCTAGGTATAAACTAGCTTGGTTTAAATTAGAGTAAACCTGCAGAATAGTCTCCTCCTGGTTTCATTTTTTCTGTGGGATATAAAAATGTGTTTGTTTTAACAGAAGGGCTTTTTTGTTTATTTAAAGGTTTAATAAGATTGCAGTTGGAGCACTGAAGGAAAGTACCTTCCAAAACCTACAGCACTTACAGGTACTGGATATTGAAGGGAACCTTGAATTCAGCAACAGTTCAAAGAATAAGGATGACTCAGAAGAGGAAATGGAAGATGAGGAAGAGGAAGAAGAACTGTGATTAAAATATGAACTCACACAATCATATCATGTGGGAGGTAACCACAGTCATTTAGTTAAATCAAGGGCAGAGTTCACAGAATCTTGTGTAAATAATTCTAATTTACAAGTATGATTAAAGCATAACAAACAGATGTCTGAGCCTCTAAAACAGGACTGGGATTGCAGAACGAAAAAAGGTTGCAAAGACATTATTTTGTGAAATGAAAGAGTATATATCTGTGTTTTACGCAAGGCAGTAGCTTCTGCTTACAGTCACAGTGTATAGCAGGTGAACATAAGGGTCATTATTTACTGATAATAAAAAATGAAAGGGTACTTCCTCTTATTTTTAAGCAACTATTTCAAAATGAAAATGAGGAGCAAACTGTGAAGCTTACTGGTGCAGAAGAACACATGATGTGAAAATAGATTCCAAATGGGAAGATAATACTGGACTTGGAATATTTGTTATGGGAAGAGTATCTATTCCAGGTCACTTTTGGAAATGGTATGCAGTGCTGCACTGATGCCTGGTCCTGAGTAGGCACTTCTCACAACAGCCTGTGCTTTTGCCACTGAGAAACCATGATAAGTGTTCATTGCTCATTTCACTCAGATTCACTGAAAGGCCAGTTTCAGGTTGTGATTGCTGCTGACTTTGTTTCCAGACTGGTAATTAAGATCTCAGTATTCCATAAACAATCTGGTCTCTCTCTCAGTCTTTCTAGCTGAACCTCTTTTCAACTGTAGAAGATAAAGTTTGAAGGGTGTGCATTTTCCGATAAAATTGGGATCTGCTTAATGCATCTCTTAAGCATTTTATGTTTAAGCCACTACTCTCTACTTTTGGAGATAAAAACTGAAAGATTTGGGGGGGAAGTAAAAGGTAGTTTCATTTTGTCCCTAATCAACATGTTGTGATAGAGAATAACACAAGGGTCCACTAGGAGTTATGCTAATATGTGAAAAGATGATGGGGCTTGAAAAGGGCAGAAGCTACTTGGAAAACCAAACAGTAGACCTCTTGGAAGGACTATGTCAGAACTTTGTGAGAGAAGAAATAATTTATAGCTACAGACTTAAACACATATAAATGCCAAATCAACACATCTGTGTACACTAAGTAAATTTCTGGTTTGGAGCACATGCAGCATGACAGCAGATACCAAGTTTAGCATTTTCCATATTCCATTATTAAACTAATTCTGTTTTTTCTGATGTTTTGCAGGAAAACAAATGGAAAATTACATCTATGTCTATGTGTATATATCTATATAGATATACAGAGAACATCTAGTGAAACACACAAGAACTGTCGTGGCACCTGGCCAGGCTCATGGAAGACAGTGTGTTACAGTGCCTTATTCATGGAGAGACCCTGAATGCCTTTCCAAAGCTTCCAAATCATCTTATACAAGACCCAGGATCATAAGGGATTGCTCTGGAACTCACAAAAGCTGGCTTTTGTTTTTTCTGTTTCTCTTCCTTCACTGTTACCATCTGTAATAACAATATGTGACTGTTTTGAGCACATGCCTTCAAATGCTGTTTTTGTCACTGTATTTTAAGTGAACCATGTATATGCTTCTTTTCCTCCACCCTAAAGAAGCTGCTGTTGATCAGGCAAGATGGATATTTGCAGTAGTTTCATGTGTGGAGCAGTATTTGAGGCATTTTTGTTGTTACGCAGCAGTAGTAATTCTAGTAGCAACAATTTCTCTGTTATTAACTATGTGTATATTTGGATGAGAAGAACAAAGTAAGGCTGGATCCCGTAATGTATCATCTCTGCTGCTAAAGCCTGCAGTATATGACTGTTCTAGAAAGATTTTAAGGTAAACCAATTGCTCTTGTGAATACACATATATAAAAAGTCTGTATGTCTGCCTTCCAGAGTTTTGGTAAAGTTTCTGTCTTACTGTTTTTTGACCATGTGGCAGCTGTGTGAATGTTTTTGAAGGCACGTCCAGAAGATTTGGTAACTGTGAGCAGTTTAATATAGATGATAGATTTGTTCACATTAAGAGTCAGAAGTGAGAATCATGAGGCAAAATTGGTTAATGTGGGGTGTCTTAGGAGTCAAACGTTAAGCACCAAGAAATGTTAAATATCATTAAGTTCAAGTCTGGAGACAGTGCCTGCTGTCACACTCTTAGAGCCTCAACTGTTTTATGCTGTTGAGAATTCTCAGCTTCTCTCAGACTCATTGAAAATAAGGAAACCAAGCAAAAGACCTAGAGAGGTATCTGGATGGCAAGTCGCTTGTTTAGTTATAATATCCTTCAACTGCAGTAGCTAATTTGCTTGACAAAAGAGTCTCTTTTGAGAATTTCTGGTGGAACATGTGTTATTTTGCTGCATTCCAGGATTTACTTGGAAACACAGTTGGCTTAATTTTTTCCCAGCTGTTTTTCCTGCTGGAGAAGATCTAGTTCCACGCTTTCCCTTTGGGTTACCGTAGTACATGACAGTAAATTCAAGCTTATATTGTGTACCTTAAGCAATTCAACATGATCATGAGTCATAGGAAGCAAGATTGCTTCCTGAAAAAAATAAAAGTTTGTCTCTAAAAATCAAAAAAAACCCCCAGTATTTTTGGATTTCAGCTATATAGCTGAGCAATAAAATAGCCTTCCAACTCACTTTGGGTTTCTATGTATAGTTGAAAGCAATTAGCTATCACCTCCCTTATGAGGAAAGGCTGAGTGAGCTGGGCCTCTTTAGCTTGGAGAAGAGGAGGCTGAGGGCTGACCTCATTAATGTCTCTCAGTATGTGAGGGGTGGGTATCAGGAGGACAGAGCCAGGCTCTTCTCAAAGTCATCTAGTGATAGGGCAAGGGGCAGTGGGTGCAAGCTGGAACATAGGACATTCCATATAAATATCAGAAGGAACTTCTTGACAGTGAGGGTAATGGAGCATTGGAACAGGCTGCCCAGGGAGGTTGTGGAGTCTCCTTCTCTGGAGACATTCAAGACCCACCTGGATCTGTTCCTGTGCAGCTTGGTCTAGGTGATCCTGCTGTGGCAGGGGGATTGGACTAGATGACCTTTTGAGGTTCCTTCTGATCCCTAATGATTCTATGATTCTAACAAACCCCAGTGGGAGTTATAGAACAAGTGGAGTTAGGAATTCTAAACACTTTCATACAGAATCTGCTCTCTGTTCCTCACAAGAAGAATGTCTTTTGATTGTCATATGAAACATTGATGAGGGAGAAACACAGTCTTGTTTCCTTACTTATCTGATATTCTCAACACCTATGACACTGGACAAAACACTGTCATACCAAGATGGCAGTTTGTTTTTCTTTTGAAAGGAATAAGAGGATCCATATGAGATGAGAGGAATAGTCAGAAGTCCACAAAGCCTTTTTTTGGCTGTGGGTGTTACCTGTAATTGGAAGGTCCCAACCTTGCTTGCAGCAGAACCCAGAAACAGGGATTATGTTTATTATTTCCTTTAGTGCAAATGGGAGTTGGGAAGTTTGCCTCTCCTTAGGCCACAAAATTGGGCCAGAAAGAGACAGCACAACCTTTGTTTTCATATAACTTTGTTTCTGTGAATTGCTCGGTCTAGGGAAAGAGAAGAATAGGGAATTTTTAAGGCTGGGATAGATATACAGTTAGTGACAATCTGAAATTGAATACTTTCAGTTGGTAATTTTATTCCCAAGTATGTATTTGCATGTGCTTGGTATTCATGTGTAGTCTGTATGCAAACAGAAAGCTGAGCTTATCGATTGTCTTTCTGTTAAAGGCCATGTTGCCTCATTACAGAGGAAACTGCATAAAACAGTTGGCAATGGGGTTTTTCTGAGATAGATTAGATTTTTTGCAGCAGCAGGAGTACAAGTGTAGCACGTGAGCTATCAAGAATTTGGCTGGTGCCAAAGCCTCTGGATAAGGAGCTTTTATTGGAGCTGATGGGCCCTTAGTCCAGCAGTGCCTGTGATGTGGATGGGCAGATCTGCAGCCATTCTCTCCTTTGTCCCCATTCCTTTGGGCTCCTCAGTCCTATGGCCATCCCCTCCTGAGGACTGGGGTGCCCAATGTCCACTCTCTCCCCTCAGTGGCTTGTTATTTGGGGGGAAAAAAGCCAAGGATAGTTGTGTCTTCCTTGGAGACCCATACAGGTGGCTTATGGCCCATTTTCCCTCCCTGGGTGCAGGGGGGGCCAGGGCCTCACATTGGGGATCAGACTGGATTGGCAGATTCTGTGTTGCTCTGCTCCCCACACTGACAGAAGTGGGGGCTCCTCCTTCCCCAAAATGGGCAGAAAGTTGGGGCAAGACTTGGCCCCATCCTGCTGTGAGGAGAGGAGAGACCCTGGCCAAGGCAGCCCTTCTGTGAAGAGAGGTGGCATGAGACCTTCCCTTTTCCAAGATGGCACCCTGTGAGCCCCTTTGCAAGGAAGAGCAGGACCTCGTGGTGCCCAGTCTCAGCTGACAGCAGAGGTGAGTAGGGGGGAACACCGGTGGCAATGCTGCCCGAGGAGAAACAGGATGAAGAGCTGGGGGGTGTCCAATGCCTCTGTGCTGTGGTGAGGGGGCCACACCATGCCCGGGTGTTTAGGGCTTGCTAGAATGAAAAAGAGGTGCTTTATACAGTAAGGAGATCCTTTTCTAAGAAAAATTAGTTAAGAAAGGAAAAGATAAAATTCCAAAGGAAAACTTTTGCCCAAATTTGAATGGGGATGTGGTGGGGCAGGAGGGAAGCTGTGGGAGGGAGATCCTTTGGGTCACATAGCTATGCTGGGGTGAAGATCTGCTGGATCTTCTGGACAAAGGGTAGCTGCTTTGGGGACTTGGAAGGGTTTTTTCTTTAGCTTTCTCCCTTTTTCTTAGCTTTTTCTCTTAGCTTTAATTACCCCAGGACTGACCATTAAAAGAGCAGCTGGGGAAAGGATCTTCCAGCTCCTGCGGGTGTGAAGCTGGGCTGGCAGACCTGATCCTAAGGCATCTGTGCTACAAAACCCCTCCTCTTCTGCTGCTTTGCAAGAGAGATGGGTGGGACTTTTTCCTGGAAAGGCTGAGGATCTGGAGTAGCAGAAGTTGTTAGGTCTGTGCAGGAGTGTGGCTACAGACCTGCACTAAAAAAGTGCATGTGAATGAGAAGTTTTCTCCCTGTGACCCAATGGCCATTCCTCCTGCTCCTCAGAGGCCCACATAGATGTGTGAGGCAGGTGGGGTATGATGGAAATATCTTGTTTGCTCTCTTTTGACAAAGATTCCTGATGGTCAATAATAGTTTAGTTTATGGAACAGTTTTTTTATGAGGAGTCATTTGAAAAGATTCTATGATATAGTCTAATAATCTATTAATTTATTTCACTCTATCCTGTAGTATTGTTAAGTCTTTCTTCCTGAGGTTGGGAATAGTCCTGAATCTTAAATGCATAGGTTCTTATAATAAAAATTTAGCATTGGTTTTTCCAACATATTTCCTTCTCTAATTTGGTTTAATTTGTGGAGGTTATTGAAGTTGCTTCATTATGGTGCTAATATAGGAACAGTGAGTTAATTCCCTAAAGAACTAGATTTCCTTTAGTGAGGAAAGTATTGCTGAGCCCTGTAGCTCTGATTCATACTGCTATTGTAAAGACAGCCAGCTGTGAGATGTATGTAGAGGCAGTAGATTATAAGTGTGTTCTAATAATCTAGTATACAAAATATTTCCATAAAAATTCTTCAGTAGTATCCAAGGATATTAAACAGTTTATCAATAAAGTCATTCTTTAAATGGTTCCACATCACTCAGAGGCTGTTTTAATGCACAGTTATACAGGCTATCTCAAGTTTTCCCCATGGTACTTCCAGATTTGTTTTTAGCATGTGATTACGATACTGCTGAGGACCTTGCTGCCAATAAAAGTTTAGATTGATGTGCAGTATTCTCAGCTCCAGTTGCAGACAGTAACTGAGACTCATTACTGTATTACTTAAGATACAATTGCATGTGTGTTGGCAGTCATGAAAGAAATTAATTTAAAAAAAAATCTTAGGATATACATTTTATACAGGATTAAAATTCACTTGGATTGCTTTTATAGTGCTGTACATCTCTCTCCTTATTTGTGGTGGACTTCTCTTTTCAGTCTATTTAATTAGAATGCAGCAACAGGACAAAACTCAAAGCACTTCACTCATGTGCTGAGGACTGTAGAGTTGCTGCACTGTGAGGCTTCCACAACTTGAAAGATTTGGCACTGGGCAACTCCCTTCGGTTGTTCCTACTCTCCCTGTAAAGCAGGTAAGAAGAACAGAAGTGAACCTTCCAATGTCTAAGCAAGCAGGAACAACCAAAGTAAGCCTTCCAGATTGTTCCTAACTGCTTCCAGAGAGAGGATGAACAAAATGTCTTGGATGCAGATGATTTCTAATACCTCTTGTGAAATTCCCCCAGGAGAGCTGCAGATTGCTTGCACAGAAAGTATGGTATGGTGCTGTGCGTTAGCCCTGTTCACAGCACTAGTGAGGAAACATCTGAGAATGACTAGTCACAGTGGAAATTCTCTCTGCTGGAGAGCTTCAAAGATTCCTTCCTGAATTTTCTGTTAAGAGCCAGCTCCAACCACCATGCTGGACTGCACCTCCTGTCTGTCCTGATTCCTATCTCCCCAGAGATTTGGCTAGGGATGAATTCATGTCAGATAAATGCTTTCTTCTATTAAAAAAAGGAGAAGATTGTATGATTTATCCTAGAACAAAGACCATAAACTTCCTAAGTAAATATCAATAAAATGTAGACAACTCAAATGTCTGCACTTTGAGTTTGTTTTCAAGGAAGCTCAGGAAATGTAAAAGAACTATTTAAAGTATTTAAATGGAAAATAAGATGGAAGATTAGGGTCAAAAATATTCAGTTTGACTTAGTTCTGTATAATTTCCACATGTTTTTAATAGCCTAGTGGTAAAACCCAATAAAACCACAGCAGCAATGAAATCATAATGAAACATCTCAAGGTCAGTCTTGTTTTTCTTTTGGTTTTGCCATTTAGCCCATACAGTATTTGTAGCAGATGTAATGTGAGATATCTGTGAACATAAAACACTTCTTTCCATTTTTCCATCTTATTAANCAATAAAAGCTAGAGATATTATATTCTTAATAGGAAAGTTCAAAAGCATGTGGTGGGTCAAGTCCTGGCTTTCAATTGGTGTGGTGTGCAGACACATACAAACATAGAGTTTGTTCCTGAATGAAATGCAGATACCTCTTTGTGATGAAAGATGACTGCTTTTACAGCAATAGATGCAGCACTCTGTACCATACAGAAGGAAAACTTTTATGACAGAACCTGAAAAGCAGAACTGTATCCTATAAATTCCAACAATATGGAAGGCCAGGGGTTAGTAATGACCTAGTTGAAAACACTTCAGGAACAATATTTCTAGTTCTTGTGCTGTAGGCTAGTTTGGAAGGAAGGCCAGCATACCCTACCACCAAATGTCTTTGTGGGTGTACAAACAGTTTTTCACTGCAAATAGGAGAATCACAGAATGTTAGGGATTGGAAGGGACCTCGAAGATCATCCAGTCCAATTCCCCTGCAAGAGCAGGATCTCCTAGATCCACTCACACAGGAACATGTCCAGGCAGCCTTTAAATGTCTTCAGAGAAGACTCCACAGCCTGCTCCAGTACTCTGTCACCCTCTTAATGAAGAGGTCTCTTCTCATATTTATGTGGAACCTCATATGTTCCAGCTGATACCCATTGCCCCTTGTCCTGTCATTGGGCACCACTGAACAGAGCCTGGCTCCCTCCTGACACCTGCCCTTTTCTACATAGTCTGTTCTAGTAGTTTTCACTGAGTGAGAGGTAGCCAAGAATTAGTTGTGAAGGGGTGCCCAGTGAATCACAGATGCATGTGGATACCTGCAGGCCTGTCTTTAATGGCCATCCACAAGCATAAGTTTTGTGAGGGGAGGGATATCTTGTTCCATTCCTACATCTCCAGCTGTTGGTGTCTTCACACCTTGGAGTCATCAATAAAAGGTTTCATTCTATTGCAAGAGAAGAAGTTTTACTCTTTACCTTTATCTAGCTATATTTACCATCTTGTCTTCCTGAAATCTTCTCCATTTGTTCCCCAAAATACCAGTCAGTAAAATTTTGCTATGATTTACTTCAACAGACCGTAAAACATCTAAAATATCCTGTGACACAAATCCACCAGAAGTCTCAGCTGTGCCCAGTCCATTGCCATTTATCATCTTCTAAGTTGTGCAGATGCAATTATAGCTCCTTTATAAATGGTGGAACCTAAGGTTTTGTCACTTAAAATAGGAGCCTGTCAGTTCCTGTGAATAATGTGAGTAGTTATCCTGTGCTTCCAGAGAGACACAAGTGGCTAATCCAAGGTAATCTTAGGCATCGCCTTCAACATGTTTTGTAACTATCTCAGTCTTAAGATGATTTATGCTTACCATGCAACACCCTGTTGAATAAGAAAACTACTTTTTCTCTGTTAATAGATGAGAAGGAAACTCTGCATTCCTGTGGTCACTTGACCATGTGATCACATGAGAAGTCTGGGGTGGTGAATAATGAAATGAATTTAAGCAGTGACCACCCTTCCTGTTCTATTGATCTCATCCCTTTGGAGCTTTGTGGAACAAACCCTTTTATAAGTTCCAGAATCATCAATCAGTCTGCTCCAAAGTAGTTAGGGGGGAATGTAATTTTGTGCGTGTATCGCTGTCTTTGTTATATGTGAAGTTGTAGGCTACAGGGAGACACTTAATACACATAGTTAATTTGCAGCTTGGCCCTTTGTGGATGCATTATGTTTCTCTGCTCGGGACCCCTTGTCCAAATGCAGAAAATTCAGGTGTTTTCCTGCTGTTATTATTGCAAAAAACTGTGCTCCCTCCCTGCAAGATAGGCAGCAGTGGCATCCCTGTAGAAAAACCTTCCTTGATTGGTCTCCTCACTGTTCAGTCCTCAGCCAGAGAGTTGTGTGCTCAGCCAGCTGAGTGCCTGGAGGGGAAAATCAGCAGTTCATGGTTGCCGCTGTGACTGCCCAGAAAGATAGTGGTCTTGATACTAAAACACACCAGCAGAGATGGGAAGTCTCAGCACTGGGCAAGATCAAAGGCAGCCAGTCTGAGTTTTCCAAATTCAATCCAATTCCCAGGTTACACATTTTGCTTGCGCACATCAACCACCTTGTGCTAGTATTTACTTCATTTCTATGGAAAGCACAGAGAGGACTGGTGTCATTTCCAAGACTACCCATCTGGCTTGAAGATGAAGCTTTCTGGCTGCTTTAAGAGTACTACTGATCAGTTCACTGTTGCTAAAAAGAGAATGAAGTTGATGTGAGTTCTAGAATTGAAAGCAAGAGCTCATCAGAGAGGGATGTTACAGAGTTACTGTAGTCGCTAAGTGCTTCACAATCGCTATAGTCTAGCATGGGGGGCGAATCCACAGTTTAATATTTTGGCTAATTATATGATCTTATTTGTATATTGGGTACATATTCAGGTGGCACAAATTAGTTTAGCTGCAATTAAGTAATTTAAGTGGCATCAATCAAGACCAGCTGAGAACATGAGTCACTGTATTGATTCCATAGACTTCTATGTTTGGGTTGGCCGCTCTTGGCAGTTAGTGGGATGTGTAATGCCTCTGCTTGTGTCTCTTTCTCCAAGTTCTAATTCTTGCATGAGGATTTATTGCAGCAATTAACACTTCAAAACTTCCCCTGCACTGGCAAAATCCTCAAGAAACTCTTTTAAGATATCTTTAATGATGTTTTATAGCACAGCAATTTGCAGTGGCTTCTTTCCTTTCAGTAGTATCTCTAGAGCTATGCAGCTGCAAATTAATCAGCAATAAAGACTGTCTCTGGTAATATGTGTTAATTTGATTTACTTCCCAAATTATTTCTTCCCTAGCTTTATACAATGCACCACACTTCTTAATTACCTTCTCTCCTCCTCATCACTCTCCTCTAGTGTATCATGACTGGTTTTTAATTGGCTAAGTTCCCTTTCTTCTTATCAGGGGGAGGCAACTTCAAAATCAGTTGAATGTTGCCAGCAACATTCTTTCCACATATACTTGAGAGTATTCTATGCAAACTGTTGTAATTAGTGATTGTTAGGCTGATTAATTTTTTTAATATAAAAGTTTAGAGACTACAAAGGTATCACATTTGTTTTTACACTCTAAAAGTAGGAGGAACATATTTACCAACATAAGAAAAACTTACTGTAAGAATGACTTTAACTTTGCCTCTCCCCAGTTAACAGTGGTGTCTTGTGTTCAGTACTGAATGACTGTAGTAGAGATCAGATGCTCCAGTCACGATCACATTACTCTAAGCAATGTATATTTATCAGAATAAAAAAAGCATCTGGTTAGCAGTGTCTGACATAATAAATTATAAGGTCAGGTTAAAAACTAGAATGCTTTCTCCCAGCTGAATGGGAGACATGTCTTGGTATTACAACACAATTTTCAATATCTGAGTAATATAATAAAAAAACCCCTACACAGTTCAAATTTGCAAAGCAAAACTGGGCACTGCTTGAATAGGGTTTCAATGCAAAAGGCTGATTTTAAAACAGTTTCTTGATTCCATAAAAATAAGCCTTCACTTCTGCATATGCTTGCCAGAGCACAACAGGCCAAACTATGATTTTCTTTGTTGTGTAGGACTTGCATAGCACAAGACTGCTGCTTCTAGTCTTGATGCTTTATCTTGTGTGAAGTTCCTGTAGAAGTCGCAGTTTCTTGGCCCTGGGGTTTGCCTAGACCTATTGAGACATGCCTAAGCTGATGAGTGTCAGATTAAGTAAAGAGTCTCAGGCAAGCAAGCAGGATTTACACTTTGTAGTCAGCCAAAGTTGTAGATTGCTGGAGAAGGTGGTGGTGGTAAGCCTTGCAGAACTTTCTGCTTGGCAGACCATGGCACCTTGGCATAGTGTATGGGACAACTCATCCAAAACCACTTAGTCTAGAGCTATTCATTCAAAGTCTTAGACCTACTTGCCCTCTCTCATCATCATTTTTAAGTATGCAAAGTGATAGATGACTTCCAGGGTTTTACTATCACTTCATATAACCCTAATAGACTATGCGAAGATGAAACATTATGCTTTCTTTGCTGGCAAAGTTGTCAGTGCAGAGATTCTGACCTCCCCAAATGGGCTTATGCTGCTTCATCCCTGCCTGCTCATTTTTGTCCGTGTCACCTCTTCACTTGTGTTGACATAACTGTCTGTTAGGGCTGTGCTAAAATCATATGTGAATTGGTTCGAATTAAAAACACTTCTTATCTGATTCTTCATCTAGCCCCTTAAATAATTGGGTCTGTACAGCTGGGAGAGGAGGGAAGACAGTGCAGGGAGGAATGGACAGCTAGAGAAGGATGAATGGGACCTGCTGGAGTTGCCTGTGCCATGAGACGGTATCGGATGCTGTGTTTGTCAGCTAGTTTTTCTGCCACCTCTGAGAGGCATAGACTAACCACAGTTCTCCCAGTTCTCTCATTTTAATGGCAGTTGATCCATTACAGGACTTGTTTAGCAGCAAATTGTTTTGAAAAACTTCAGCTCTTCCCTAATGTTTGTGTTCTGTGTTTTTTTGTTTTCACTCTAATATCAAACCAGGAATATATTTACCTACAGTATGTTTTTTTTTTCAAATGAGTATATAATATCTGAGGAATTACAAGCCATAATATCCGTGTTTGTACTTTTGATATCTAAACTACCTTTACTACAGTCCTCTGATGCAGCTAACTAGTGTACAACAAAAAAAAATAGTCTGAACAGGAGCTCTCAAAGAAGAGGTAAATATGCACATTCCAGGAAAACCATTAATCCCATGCATAAAGCAGTTCTGCTTCTAGTGAGTGCAGAAGTTGTCCTTGTTGACTGTGCTGTTTTTTCTCTACAGATGATAGGAGCATATTATAAACCCAGGCACAAGTTAACCTGAAACTGACGTGCTACAAGTATCTAAATATAATGTCAAGTGTATAATGTCAAGTATTACTAGTATGTAATCTCTGGATCAAATCCCAGGTTTTCCAAAGGTCTCCTCACTTTCACTCTCCATGTTGACAGGGAAATAAGAAGACACTAAAAGTAGAAGTGAACAGCCAGCCTGTTGTGAAATGGGAGGTTTATTAAAAATGTTCTCTATCACAAACATTGGAAGCATACTCAGTAGATTTTATTGTAACTGAAAGATTCAGTAAAGAGTGGAAAAGGAGTAACTGTCAATGTAGATCAACCACTGACTTATGAGAAATAACAGGCCAGTTTTCACAGTAAACTCCTCACAAAGCCCCATCATTGGGTTCCAGGTTGTGTTCAGTCTGCCCTTAGGATGAAGCATATGGGTTTATTTAAGTGATGACAGGAGAGGAAACATTAGCACCAGTGCTTATGGAGTAGGGCTCACATCACCTCTGCCACTGTGTGTGCATGGTACTGACTCTACCACCAAATTACGGTAAACAAAAAGGTTAATGTATCTGGCACTTGGAAGGCAAATTGTGCTCTGCAGTGACCTAGGAATTTATTGTGTTTTTGATGATACTTTGCCTGTCTCTGAAGGCTGCCCATCACAATTACCTTAACATGCTTGCCTGCAACAGTCCATGCTTTGCTTTGCCTCTACTTGAAGTGAGATTTAGAGATACACGTAACCCCTCGAGATCAGGAAATCAGTATGATTTTCTTACTGCTGGTCTAAAGGGTAGTACAAACTCTATATATTTAGCAAATATTAGACAAAATCAGTGTCTTTAGCAGTTTTGGTGAAACATTTTCACATAGCAAAAAAGTCTACATGAATACAGTCTTCATAATCACTGAGACTCACACACACACAAAAAAAGGCTTTGGTTAGAAAATCAAAAAGGGTTAAATAAAAAAATAATTGAAAAAAAAGCCGAAGAAGTGTCAGATACTATGTTGGAGTCAAGTGCAGAACAAACCAGTAGCAGTCCATTGGTTAGCTTTTCAGTATTAAAACCTTCCGCCTAAAGAAGCCCATGTCTCTGGCAAGCTGTGTGCCTTTCCTGACTGTCACAGCTGGTCTCCTAGTTCCAGTACCAGCAAGGTGGCAATAAGTCCACGTTTCCTGTTGAAGGCAGAGTCCCTCTTCCAGCTGTGAGGTAGAGCTTGGATATCAGGTCACTAGGGTATGAGATACCACTGAGTGCAGCAGTTACACATTTGTTTCTAGTTCATTGATTTCAATAGTGCAATGGTCTTTACTGTTGGATTTCTTTGTGTTATTCTCCACTGGACTTTCTTCTTGCTCCACTTGTACAGGTATGTGGTGCTGTATCCCTTTCACTGTTTCTGGTCCACGAGATTCATTCATGGTCTTCACACAGCCATTTCTCTGGTAAGCCACAATCTGATGGACGTTAACAGGCTTAGTTTCACAGATCAATGGCACCTATGTGAAAAGCATTAAGATCTGGAATACTGCCACTGTTTGCTATACACAAAAGGAAAGGAAAGTCTATTTAAAAGCCTTTGGTCTGTTGTACATTCACCAGAATTATCTAGGACCTCCGTAGACTTGCAAGACCTATTTTGCTTATACACTGAAGCATCTTTGCACCATCTGGATAAAGTGAAGGTGTTTCTAAGTACATAGAAAGCAGATATTCAGTTCTAACCTATACTCACAGAAGTTAATGTTTGCATCAGTAAAGCTTTGGACAGTGTTCGTTCTCAAGAGCAGGCACACAGACCAGTAAGTGGCTGTGAATGGTGCCAAATCCAGTTGGTGTCCAGTGACCAGTGGTGACCCCCAGGGATCAGTGCTGGGCCCAGTTCTATTCAACATCTTTATTGATGACCTGGATGAGGGAGTCAAACCTGCCACAGTAAATTTGCAGATGACACCAAGTTGGAGGGGGAGGGTGGATCTGCTGGAGAGGAGGAAGATGTTGCAGAAAGATCTGGACAGGCTGGGTCAATGTGCAGAGGCCAGCAGGATGACACTTAATAGGGCCAAGTGCAGGGTCCTACATTTTTGCCACAATAACCCCCAGCAAAGCTACAGACTGGGGGATGAGTGGCTGGAGAGCAGCCTGGCATGGAAAGATCGGAGAGTACTGGTTGACAACCAGCTAAACAGGAGCCAGCAGTGTGCCCACGTGGCATGAAACGCCAATGGCTTGTATCAGCAATAGTAGGACTAGGGACATAATTCTCCGGCTGTATTGGGCACTGGTGAGGCCTCCCCTCAAGTACTAGTGGCAGTTCTGGGCTCCTCACTTCAAGAAAGACATTGAGGTGCTGGAGAGGGTCCAGAGAAGCTATGAAGCTGAGGAAGGGACTGGAGGGAAGTCTGATGAGATGCTAAAGGAGCTGGGGTTGTTTAGCCTGGAGGAGACTCAGGGGGTACCTTACCACTCTCTGTAACTACCTGAAGGGAGGTTGTAGTCAGGGTGGTGTTTGGGCTCTTCTCCCAGGCAACTAGCACCAGGATGAGAGGGCAGGGCCTGAAGCTGCACCAGAGGAGGGTTAGGTTGGAGGTTAGGAAGCCCTTCCTGATGGAAAGGGTGGTATAGNATTGAGGTGCTGGAGAGGGTCCAGAGAAGCTATGAAGCTGAGGAAGGGACTGGAGGGAAGTCTGATGAGATGCTAAAGGAGCTGGGGTTGTTTAGCCTGGAGGAGACTCAGGGGGTACCTTACCACTCTCTGTAACTACCTGAAGGGAGGTTGTAGTCAGGGTGGTGTTTGGGCTCTTCTCCCAGGCAACTAGCACCAGGATGAGAGGGCAGGGCCTGAAGCTGCACCAGAGGAGGGTTAGGTTGGAGGTTAGGAAGCCCTTCCTGATGGAAAGGGTGGTATAGTCTCCATCCCTGGAAGGGTTTAAGAAAAGACTGGATGTGGCACTTAATAGTCTGGCTGATGTGGTGATGTCAGGTCATGGGTTGGGCTTGATGATCTTAGAGGTCTTTCCCAACCTCAATAATTTCGTGATCCTGCATGTCATTTGTCATTGCCTTCTGGTTTCTTCTAACACAATAAACTAATACCTTCCTTTTCACTCAGTTTGCACTGTTTCAGATGAATTAAAAAGGCTTTTCTTGACTGATTCACGAGTTGAAGTGCCTGATTCATAACTGAAATTTCATTTAAATCAAAGCAGGAGTGTGGTGGGGAAAATAAGACATAAATACTGGCAGGGAAAAGATGTGGACTTGCAGCTGAGAAAATGTGTCATTTGGGTATATGTTACTAACTCCACTAATTATGTAGCCAAAATGTATGGCAGACTAATGGTATATTTTAATACTGTATTAGAACATGATGCAAAGAAAGATCTCATAATCTATGACTAAATAATCCCTTAGGAGGGATTATATAATTGTGAAACATCTCTTCTTGAGTTTTGACAGAGTTCTAAATACAGCAATGAAATGTCAGAAGCCCTGTGTTAGGCAGGAGCTCAGACAACACTTCTGGCTTTGTAAAGGATGACAGAACTTACTCTTAGGTCACATGTTTACTTGTTTTGTAGCTCACTATATATGTAGCCTATACAAATATTCAGGCTTAATTCTCAACATATGACAGTTATTACTGTCATCACTAATTACTGCAGGTGCTAAGAACCACAGAGGATAAGGCCTGTCGTTCTATATAAAACTTGAAAGAGCAGGAATTTTAAATACCTGTTGCAGGAAGGCATGAGAATGGAATTTACCAGAAAGACTGTCTGTAAAATGGGATAAATCAGAATAGAAATATAACTTTACTATTAATACTGTTGTTATTACTAGAATAGGGCAGATGATCCACAGAAATGAAACATGTCTTGTGAAAATCAGTCCTGGAGAAGAAACTTTTCTGCATAAACTACCCTGTATTGTGGAAGAAAGGTAGTGAGAATCTTTCAAGAGCTGAAACAGTTGGAGATTAGCATCTCCAAGGGTGATGGTCCAGTGGAATTGTCAAGGATCTGAAGGAAGATCATGAGAAAGAGTTCCTGGTACAAGTAAGGACTGAATGATGTGTGCCAAGGACGAAGGGGGAAATAAAGCATAGGAGTGGAAGGAGGGAGGAAGGGGCAAAATGTACGTGTCTGGTGTATGGAATAAGATACAGGGAAGAAAAGACAACAGTGGAAGGAAGGATCTGTATTACATGTAACAGGTATGAAGATGCCTGAGAATGAAGTCGAGGATGGAGAAATGTGCTTGTGCTAGTCCGGAAAGGAAATTATTGCAGAGATGACTTCAGATTATACTAATACAGAGGCTTGAGACATCCAGGGTAACTAATTTTTGTGAGCTTATAGATTATTGCATATACACACTCATACTTGCTTTTCCTTCCCCCTACATACCAATGCTCAAGGACATTTGTCACTCTGCTCTATTGACAGTCACATTTTTAGCAGAAGGATGACTTAGTGGTCAGTCAGGACTTAGATACTGAGTGTGGGACACCTGGTTCCAGCATCTCAAGCATTTACAAGACAGTGTGCCAGCTGGCAAGCTTTCAACTTGGGTGCTTTTATGTTTGAGCTCACAGAAACAGATCCCTCCCCCCCACTTGGCTAAGCAGGACATTAGCCAATTCTGTCCTCTCTCTGCTACACCTTTAATAAACTAGATTAAACAAGTGTGGGAGGCTGAGAGCTTGCAGGCTCATGATATAGCAGATGCTGGCACACCCTGGCTCATGGCATTTTTACCTCATCTCCATCCTTGATAAACTCCTTCCGGCAGATGTGGGCCATGATCCCAGCAGCCAGGGCATCCCCCAGGACGTTGATCATTGTTCTAAACCTGTCTCTGGAAAATGAAATAGTAATGGTAAGTTGTTGTCTCTTTGTGTTCATTCCTGTAACTTCATCACTGCACTAAGGCAAATAAGGCCAGTTTTGCTGGTTTTTATGAGCTAATAGCAGTAGTGACACAGGGATGCCACTTTTTACTAAGATGCTCTGTTGGGTTTTCCAGCCTTTTCTGAGCTCAGTACAGTGTGCTACCTCCTGCTTGAATCTGTAACTGAGTTAACTAGAGCAGTTGTGCCTCCCTAGACACGCACAAGATGATTCAATACAAAAAAGGTTTAACACAATAGATCAAGCCTGCACCTATGTCTGAGGTTTTATATGAAGGTCCAGTATTATGGCCTGGTTTGGATACTGATGCTGTACATGTCTTAATTCAATAAAAGTAGGGGGCAGCCAGTACAAGCATTGCCTATATTAGTTATCAAGGTACAAATAAGTGGTAAAGAAGATTATTTCATTAGTAGAATGTGCAGAATGCAATCATAATTACGCAGAAGATTGCTAAGTACCTACACTCACAAATTAAGCAGGTACTGACCATATTTAAATTGTGCTCATTTCTAAAAGAGCTGTGGTTGCTAAGGCTCTTAAAGAGTCTTCATTTCCACTTACAACCTTTTCCAACCTCAATCGGTATGCTTGACAGTACTCTGTATTTAAGCAGTTTCACTATTTTTCATTTATGGGTTAATGTCTTCCCTGTTTATGCCTTCTACCTACTGTCTAATAAATAAATAAAACAGTAAATACACACAAATGAGTGGTTGGTCATCACAGACAAGTGATATAGTTGGAATCTATTAATTTAAATTGACAAGATTTCAAATAGACAACAAAGCTTTCAAGCCTGAATTATATCATGTCCTTTCCAAAGAAAATGTGCACCTCTGAAAAACGTGTCATATTAAATAACTTCATTTATAAATGTGGGTTATAAAATTGAAGCTCAGAAATTTCCAGATGTTTGGCTCATTAAAGTCACTGACAGTCCAATACCAACACTGCCCGGATTTCTGATCCTGTATCTTAATATAGAAAAGGACTGAAACTGATGATGTTTTTTCACATATTTCAGGTATATACTCTGGGCATGCAAACTGTTACACAGTTGCCTGTCTAATTAGTATGAAAGTTCCTGCACAAAAGGTTATTTGCATGTGCTGTTACCCAAATTGGACAACTACAGCAATAGTGCTCCACAGCCTGCACCTTGATGTGGCTGTGGATTCCAGGACCCAGTCCTAACACTGGTTTTCTGACTCCATGTTGCTAATTCCTGATGTTTTTATTTTAGGTTCTGCCTTGAGAACTTCCATGGGAGCATGTTAAGCAGGGAAAAGTACTCTTACAGCACATATTGATAGATGTTCCCTTGCACATACACTTTTTCCTTGGTTGATCATCAGATTTTTGATTCTTGGAAAAATATTCTGAGTTGCTAATTTTGGATTGAGCAGAGAATCAGCTGTGCTAGAGAAGAAGTTGCATGAACAGAGCTCAAGAGTTTGCATTCCCTTTTTAGCTCTGATTAGCATCTCCTCTGAAGTCAGGATTTTTCTGAGGAAATAGTGCACCACACTGAAACTCCTAGGAAAATGCCTGGCACATTGTTTGACTGTTTCTGTTCCCTGTTCCATGTTTCTGTGAGTATGGAATAGTCCGTACCAGGCATGAGTAGAACCACACCATAAACCACTGATGTTTCTCCACTAAGAGGCCAACATGCTGCTACTGGCACTTGTTTCAGTGCAAACACGTGAGTCAGGTGTTGCAGTGGTGTTTTAGCTTTAGATGATACTATTAAAGATGCAAATCTTGTACCTCGTGTTTAGTAATTTAGCTAAGAAACATTCTGATTTTCTTCTGTCTGTCTCTGGGCACTAGCTAAAGGTATGTATTCACATACATGTTTGGATTACCTACACCAGTGGTAATACCTGCAGGGCACTGCAAGGGCTATTTCAGTCTCATGACATAATCTAAGCAGCTTCCCTTAAGCATTCTGTGATTCGTCATACTGTAGTGCTTCCAAAACTAATACTGAAAGTATTTATCATGTCAACCACTTTGACATTTCAGTTTTGTGGGCTCTTGGAATCACCAAGTGCATAAGTATAGACACACACTTTTTTATATGAATGGTCATCTGCAAAAGACAGAAAGTTGGACTTGGTCTTTGCTCACTTTTTCATACCATCTGGAACTGTAGCCTGAGCATTTTTTTGTCTGTTGTTTTGCAAAGTTTTGTAAGACAAAAAGAAGCCAAATTCCCATATATGCTGGAAGACTTACTGGAAAACCACTGAAAATTTGATGTTGTAAGAGCTGGATAAATACTGAGCAATATGGAGGGAAAAGGCTTTTGTAATGCAGCTTAAAATAGCTTGATTTTGTTGTGCTTAACTATTGAGCTTCAGTGACTTGCACAAGAAAGGCTGCTTTATTGAAATCTGACCTGCCATTCCCAAGATATTAAAAAAAGTCTTAAAAAATTGAATACAATACTCATGACTCAATAATACAAATAATATTCTATTACACTGAATAGGAAAGTAAATAATTTCTTTGTATAAAACTTCAGTGGCTTACAGTTGTGTAAATAGGATATTAGGATGTATAACAGACTGGACTTGTGAAGAATTTTTATTCAGAACCTTGATGTAATCGAAGTCCATTGTATTAATGGAGATATAGTACATAAATGAAATAAAAAGCAATTTAGACTATTCCCTTGCAGATACGCACACTAGTTATGTAAATTAATTGAAACGATAACGAGCTAGGGATGAGTACTTTAATTTTCATCTTCCTAGACTATTCAAAACTGATTGATTGCTTGGTTGATTTATGGACATTTACATAAGGGTTCAGAGTTCAAATAAACCACTTCTCATGAATTTTTAAACTGGTTCCATTCATGGGTGACATGAATCTCTTTTATTCTGAATGTGTTAAGTTTTAGCTCCTGCTGCTAAATGCTTAGTGGTTAGGGATGCAGCAAAGTAACCTCCCTGTAGAATGGCTGCATTTGCAGAGCATGGAGCCACTTCCATTGCCTGAGCATCCTCCTAGATGAAAATAATTCTTAAGGTTTCTTGTGATCTGAATTAAAGTAGTTACTTTGGTCTGCTTCTCTCTGCAAGTGAGCACTTGATCACTGTCCTCTTCAGGACATTCTTACCTGTATCATTAACTGCTTTGGTGACATCCTTCAGCCTCCATGTTTTAGACTAAGCAAATTCTGCTTCTTCAGCCTTTCTATGGAGGTCATACTGTCCAAGTTTCAACTACAGTCCCTCTCTTTGTCTGTCTTTTTTGAATGTTATATTCAAATAGTAGGGTATTTATTCTGAAACCACATTAGCACCATTTCAAGCAAAAGAATGCTTACCCATGCCTTTTATTTATTACTCTGTTACTACACTCCTGGAGACATTTACCTTTTCAGTAGCGTTGCTACAATTGTTCAGTGTTACTTACAGTGCCCAGTCGACGGCAATAATCAACGTGATGTCATCTGTTGGGAGCCCAACCGAGGTCAGAACAATGACCATTGTCACGAGGCCAGCTTGGGGGATACCTGCAGCACCTATGCTGGCAGCTGTTGCTGTGATACTTAAAGAAAGAAAGGAATAAGCTTTACCAGTGGTGCGTTGCTCTGCAAGAAACCACACTAGAATCCTGCAAGACCTTTTCTAAGCCATAATCCTTCTTACACAAGTCACTGCTCAGAACTGCCAGTGATTCATGGACAGAAGCCAGGTCAGAGGGCAGGAACAGGCTAAACTGCCCAGTGTGAAATTCTCACCCTCTAACTTTGCAGCTTTGGCAGTGGTGGGGCAGTTCTGTTATCTCTTAACACAAGTGCAGAGAAAGGGAGGCAGCTAGGCTGGGGTCTCTCTGAGTTACACCAGCTTCTCATGGGTCATGGTACCACACAGCATTATGTGCCATGAATGTGCCAGTGCTCATCATCACTGCTTCACCCTTGGCAGCTGAGCTCCCTGCAGACATTTCTGAGTCATCACTGGTAGTTCCTGTGCCAGCCAAATCGGCTGGCTGCAGCAGGATCCTCTAATGTCAATCCACCACAAAGAGGCTGGGCCAGGGGTAAAGAGGCTAGGCCAAGGGTGAAGTCCTTTCATATCCCATGGCTTTGCATATTTGGATCTAAATAGGAAGCAAGCATGAATGTGACTGTCCCTTTTTAGTTTCTGGAAAGTATTTTTTACTTGATCTTCACACCAGTTTTTCAGCCAGACATTCAGAAATCCATGGGAGACCAGGTCAAGAGTGGAGCTGGCAGTCTCAACTTCTTGGTTTTTTTAGTGTTATTTTTAGGGCATGGATTTAATTCCTTTTTCCAGGGGCAAAAGTGACTGGATATAGACATTTCCGCCCATCTGGCTACTTCTAAAGAGCTAGACCATCCAGCAAAACAACTGTTGATGATTGTATTTGTGCTGACATAAAGCATATACAGTGGTAATCCACTGCACTCATCTATCCAGAGTCTCTGAGATTTTGGCAGGCAGTTAAGTTTCATCAACCTCCTGTGATGGAAAAGTAGAGTAACAGTATTCACCCATATGGTAACTGAGACACCACAATATCCTGTATCTTGCTCACAGCTGTACAGTGTGCCAGAGGAGCAGCATCATGTTTATAGAGTCTTTTCAACAAATCTAAAATACATTCCCTTGAGTGATGGGGAGCAAGAAAGAGTTAAAATATCATTTTGAAAAAGTTTGCTAGTAGACCATCCTAACAGCATTGTAGTGATAGAGTACAGACAGAAAGGAAGGAAGGGACTAATGCTCAGTAGTCACATAAGAGATGAATGAATATCTCCAGCTAGTGCTACAAACTGGTTGATTAGGACTGCTTCTGCATCCTCTATCAGTTCAGGCCACAAAATCTCATGATTTAAGTGGGAGCAAAACCAGGAATTTTAACTAAGATTGCACAGGCAAACTCAACTGCTGAGCAGTTTTGACCTTAATGCAGATGTTCCTTTGTATACTACGCTCAGTTGACAGCAATGGGATCTTAACTGTCTTTTTCTGTTACATCTGGATTTGCATAATTACATTAATATAAACTGCCAAGCTGGATTTTGCAAACTATGAGCAAACCAGACCGATTATTTTTCTAACATTTTTCCCTCTGGCAAAAAATATCCCGGCATGCAGGATGTTTAAATTTTTAATCTCCAGGTTGTAAAATATCAAGATCTGGAGCGGGTTTGGCCCACAGTCCAGGGTTAGAATTTGGCTTCAGATATTGTAACTAGTGATCCACCATCTTTTTTTATTTGCCCCCCCCCCCTTTTTTTTTTTTAAGTGAGAACTTTTATTTCTTTTTCTTTCTTGGATTTTTTCAGTCTTCATTTTGATTTTCCTTCTACTGTCTTTGCTGCTGTCTGATGCTTATGTTCTAGCACTTAATATGGAGAGTGAAAATAAAGAGACAAAGGAGGGTTCTGTAAAGAGAAAGACAGGAGTTATCTTCTCTCCATCTAATAGCATCCTCCTTCTCAATTTCAAATGATGATTCTCTACTTCGAGTTGCACATAACCTCTGCTCATGTTCTGTTTTGGGACCACATGCTAAAAACATCTCCAAATTCAAAATCACTAAAGACTAAATTTTAGCACAGGTCCATTTCAATAATTTTCAGAGAGAGAGAGAGAGCCTGAAGCAAGAGCTCATATGGGCACAATTTATTTCTTCAGTTTCTGGTCTAACCAAATCTTGCCAGAAGCCCATTAGCAAATGTCAGTTGTCATGTGGGATTAGTGTCAGGACCTTCCTCCTCTTGTCAGGAAGGTTTTTCAAGTCCAGCTGAAGACAGGCAAGGCCCAGCAGTGCAAATGTGACAGTGATGAGGTCACTGGGTGGGTAGATAAGCAGATCTCAAATATGTTGCACAAGGGTCTGACTATGAGGAATGTTGGTCTAATAATTTGTTCTTTGCTAGAAACCTGCAGGTTTTAGTACCTGAGGCTTTCTTTCACATCCACTAGAATTATTCTGGCAGTAATTGTTCAGCTGGATCTTCTAGCTATTTGGATCCATCACAGACCTTTCAAGGACAGAGTACACAACCATAGCACTGCCTACCCACAGGAAGTATGGTTGTTTATCCAGTTTTCTGCTTTAACCAGCAGCAGAGAAGACATTTATTAACTATCTGAGTGTTATGACATCTTCATGAAAACCTGCCCTGATAGTAACATCTGTCATCCTTCCTCATTCCCTTACTCCTCTGAGGTTTAACGAAGAACTTCCTAAACCCTGCTATTCACTGTTACCTGGTAGAGAACTTCTAGGTTTGCATTGTATTAAACTTTTTGTTTCATGTCACTCAAGTTGAAAACTATTCTGACATTTAATACAGTGTTTAAAACACCAATAATAATAGTAAAATATTCCAGCCCTAGTAACTAGTTCTAGTATGGAAATTAGGATTAGTTCCTTTGACAGCAGCAAGGATGAGTTCTGTCCTGAACTTTGCTATGTCCACAAATCATGGCAGACTCAATAAGGCAAGCAAATCACAGCATATGGAATGTGAGGTTTATACCTTATAGTAATAATCTGCCCAAAGTCCAGTTCATAGTTGTTCACTTGTGCAATGAAGATGGCAGCCACGGCTTCGTAGAGTGCTGTCCCATCCATGTTGATGGTGGCTCCCACAGGCAGCACAAACCTTGCAATTCTCCTGTCCACATGGTTATTCTCCAACAAGCACTTGAAAGTGATAGGCAGTGTGGCTGAGCTGCAAAATAGCAGAGAAGCAGATACTGAAGTTTGTTTTCTTTTTGGGGGACAGTATAAAGGGTAGTAAGTCTTCTCTAGGCAGGGTAAATGTTACACTAAACATACTAGCACTGCTTCTCCTTTCTTGTTCTGCACGTGTACTTGCTTCCTGTGCAACTTAATCCTTTGCTCAGTTGAGGGAATGTAAAGACAGTTTCATGTGTACATGCTAGAACAGTGCAAATTTTGCTTCCCCAAAATGTGAAATGTTTGTTCTTTCTGAAGAAAAGGAACAGAAGTCCTGCAGAGGCAATATTGCAAAATGCAAAACAAGGGAATCTCCCTATGCAGCTTATTAGTGAACTCTCTGAGAACTGTTGTGCGCTCCTGGGTTCTAAATAGGTTTCCTTCCAGGCCTTCTGAAATAGAAAAGAAGTTTTAAACAGCAAGTGTAACCATAAAGCAAGGAAAGATATAAAGCCAGGAATGGATCTTAACCCACTGTAAGGAATTGCTATGTAAGTGCCCTCAGGGATTGTTCCAGTTCTTGTTGCATATTGCCAGTAATAAGATGATACATTTAGGCAATGAATTCAAATGGCAGTGAGAGCTTAGAGACTGGTATGCTGCTTTGTTAAACTCTAAACCAGCCCACTGGGCAACAGCTCTGACCAAGAAACTACAGAATCACAGAACATCTTCAGTTGTAAGAGACCTTTAAGATCAAGTTCAACCTTCAATCCAGCAATGCCAGGTCACCACTAAACCATCTCCTCAGACACCAGGGTTTAAATCCCTTCAGGGATAGCGAGTCCCCCCCCTGCCCTAGGCAGTCTGTTCCAATGTTTGATAACCCTTTTGGTGAAGAATTTCTTTCCAACATCCAATGTAAACCTCCCCTGGCATAGCTTGCAACAATTTGCTATGGTCCTTTTGCCACAGAATGTATTAATGCAGCAACATCCTACCTCACACTTAAGCAGCTTCTGATTTCTGCAGAGGGTTAGGCAAAGGTCTTACCACCAGCACACCTGAAAGTAAAAACTCCTGACAAAGCTCCTGTAATCACAAGTCTACGATCCCATATTCTCTCTAGGACAGATCTATCCATGTTCCTCATGTGATCATATAACAATCACGTAACTGCAGGTCATATAATAACATATGTACATATGTAAACAAGATATAACTAGGTATGTGTGTGGAGCAGTATGGGATGGAATGGAATGCTGTGAGACTGGTAAAATGAGCTTGACTCCTTTAAACTTTAGTCTTTGCTTTCATAATCTCTAAAAAAGCATTTTTGTTTTCATTAACCAAGACAACTCAATGTTATCTGGTCATATATGTCCTTGTTTTCCATGTAAACACATGCATTTTTCAGTAGCCACCTAAACATGTTTGTCTTTATATTTCCTAAATCTTATTGCAACATTCTGCAACTTACAATATGGTGTTACGCTCACTATAATACATCCTGAGTAATTAAACTGCATTCAAGTGAGTGAGGGGGTATTTTTATGGCACGTCTGTTTGCATGGAAAATAAGTTACAACACTGAAGAAAATACACAAATGGCAAAATACTTTTCCTCTTAAGATACTCGTTTTCATATTCTGTTCAGCATCTGAGACTATTTAAATATCACCTCGACCAGGGCACTAAGTGCCCTGTCCAGTCTTTTCTTAAACACCACCAGGGATGAGGTCTGCATCACCATCCTGGGCAATCCGTTCCAGTGTCTGATCACCCTTTCTGTGAGGAAGGGCTTCCTAACATCCAACCTAACCCTTTCCTGGCACAGCTTTAGGCCCTGCCCTCTCGTCCTGTCACTAGTTGTCCGGGAGAAGAGCTCAACCCACCCACCTGACCACAACTTCCCTTCAGGCAGTTGTAAGGAGGGATAAGGTTCCCCCCTGAGTCTCCTCTTCTCCAGCCTAAACATCCCCAGCTCCCTCAGCCTCTCCTCATCAGACTTTCCCTCCAGTCTCTTCCCCAGCCTTGTTGCTCCTCTGGACCCTTTCCAGCACCTCAACGTCTTTCTTGAAGTGAGTGGCCCAGAACTGCCCTCAGTACTCAAGGTGAGGTCTTACCAGTGCCCAGTACAGGGGAAGAATTATGTCCCTAGTTCTGGTGGTCAAACTAGTGCTGATACAAGACAGGATTCCATTAGCCTTTCGTGCCACCTGAGCAAAGTTAACACGTTTGATCAATACATCCTATCTCAGCCATTGCAAACAATCTACAAATGCACAATTCTGAAAATTCATAATAACCCCAAGTTTGCAGCAATGGACTAGCAAAATGTTTCTATGAGTAGTTATTGCTTTGTATTTGTGCAAACTGTTGTTTGAAGAAAGTGTTTAGAAACAAAACCAGCTCTCAGCAATAGCAACTCAAAAGATAAAAGACAAGTCTATGCTTTCATTACAATACCTCTGCTTTCTGTAACCTTACAGAGTCTGACTGGCAAATGGTTTGCTAGCAGCCAGCAGTACTGCCATGAAAATCAATCTGGACAGAAGCAATTGTGTAGGTATGCAAATAAACTGAAATGCTGAGGAAGCAACAGAAATCTGTTTAGCTTTGCTAACTGGGGCATATTAAACTTTTTCATCAGTCCTAATATTTAATCAATATTTACTTTGAAAAACAAGCACAGCAAAGCATAAACCCCCAAACTACACATTAGCTGTCATTCTCCCTTGGACATGCTTATTATTGTCATGACTTCATTTGTGAATGACTGAAATTGTTGTTTATCATGAAATGTTCATAAAATAAAAGGGTGAGTCTGGGGCTCACAGGTAATGTAGACCTGATCTCCCTGGTGTTGTAACTGCAACCAGGAACAGACCACAGTAGCACTTCTAGATGTCCTTAACTGGACAGGCCAGGAAGCAATTACCAAGCTTATTATTCATTGTCTCCCTTCCCTGCAGCTACTCCAGCTGTGGAGGGTTACTTGTTTACAAAAACAGTCCTTCCTCAACCATTTCGCTTTTCTGCAACAAATTCCTAGTATCTTTAGGGACAAAAAGAGGAGACAAAAGTAATCTACCTTTCCTGCACTTTGACATACCAGAATTTTAAACCTAAACGTCTTTCTGTTCTGAGGGCACAGAGCTGAGCTGTCTGAAATGCAAATCTTAACTGGCTGACATTTAATTTATGATTTAGATGTACCCTTCAGTTTACATTGAACGTGTTTGTCCTTGCACAGATCAGTGCAATTGTTACAACAGGTATTGCTAGAAATTAGGTCTCGTGGAATCACAGAATGTTAGGGATTAGAAAATCATCCAGTCCGGTCCCACTGCCAAAGCAGGATCTCCTAGATCAAAGTCACAAAGGAACATGTCCAGGTGGGTTTTAAACATCTCCAGAGACAGCAACTCTACAACCTCCCTGAGCAGCCCACTCCAGTGCTCTGTCACACTTACCATGAAGTAGTTTCTTCTTGTATTTATGTGGAACCTCCTCTGTGCCAGCTGACACCCATTGCCTCTTGTCCTATCATTAGATGCCACTGAGCAGAGCCTGGCTCTTTCCTCCTGACACTCGCCCTTTCCATATTGATCAACATTAATGGTGTCACCCCTTGGTCTCCTTTTTTTCAAGGTTTTCTTCCTCTCTGCCTGGACTGACCCAATCACACTTCTCTTCCGAGATTACTGCTTTACATCCCTAGTTACCCTTTCCTGTTGCAATCTGAATGAACTTTGCATAAACACAGGTGACAAGAGTTTAGCAGAGTAACATAGGAGATGCCACCTTGTGCAGTGACATTACATTTTTATTCATAATGTTTCATCTGAGGCACATCAGAAGACACGTGTCTTGTTTAAGGCTTTCCAGTTTGTTTCCTTGAAAGCTCATGTTAAAGCATGGAGCAGTAACATTTATTAGAAGGGAAAAGTACTCCAAAGCACTGATCTTAATCTGTTAAGTATTATAAAAACTGGCCTAAAGCTTTCAGTTATGAAGAGAGGTATCATCTCGCAGCAGTAACTCTAGCAATTAAAAATACATTTTTTAGGTCTTATCTCAATTTTGGGATAAACTGCTGCAGCTGCAGAGACTGAGCACAAACTAATGCTGGATCAGGCCAAGCTGTTGCTAATGTGAGCCACAATGACAGCTAGTCACTACAGAAGAGCAGCTGTTCAGCTGCTCTGTTTATCTTATCATTCAAATGCATTTTGATACTTGCTCCAAAAAATTAACAAACTGATCTCATCTCCCTTTGGTTAAATCTGCCTTTAATTTACACTCTGCAATAGCCAAAACCTTAGCATTTCGTAAGCAGCAGAACTCATGTTTTATTGTTTGTCTTCAGAGAAGATGAAAATTGCTCCTTCTGGTGGGATGTACCACTCAGAAGATGCTGCCTTAACTCATTAATGATATAGAAAGATGACCTAGAAAAATAATGATTCTCTTGCCATTGGAATGAGGAAAGCTAAAAGCAGAAAGAATTTTGCCTGGAGGCCAAATACTCTTTTTTCATTACAGTAAGAGGTGACAAAATCAGGGAGATGCGAGTGGGAGAAAGAAGCAACTCAGAAACCTACAGTTACGTGGTCTGAGTCCCACAGAGGGGACTGTGGGCAATGACAACATGGGCTGGACACACCTTAGTGATGCAGTGAAGAGGAGCTGCGTACATTGCTATGGATGCCTGTTCCCAAAGGCAGCACATATTGTGGCCAGTGGTTTGGTTTCAGGGGATGGATGGCCAGGTGACTAGTGCAGTGACTTGGTGCTGATCACAGGAATCAAGTTCACTCTGTCCTAAATGATGCATCAAAGGAACAAGAGGTCTCATTCTTTGCCCTTGCCCCTCTAGTAGTGTCCATGCAAAAAACATATTGCTATGACTCGGTCTTCTGGAGAATTATGAGAGAACTGAGAATGGGGTGCAGAACCTTTCACTAAAGGGAGATGGGTTGAAATAATGTTCAGATCATCAGATGAAATAACTGCCATGAGATGGCTGTTTAGTGGCTTTCATGGAATCATAGAATGGTTTAGATTGGAAGAGACTTTTAATATCATCTAGTTCCAATGCCACCTCTCACTAGACCAGGTTGCTCAGAGCTCTGTCCAACCTTGCCTTGAACACTTCCAGTGTGGGTTTTCCCTTGTTATACATGCTTAGGATTTGTACATGGAATTGTTTTAGATTCTTGCAGTTTCAAAAGGATGCTTCCCACAGGTGCAGATTAGCTGGAGTGAACATCAGGACACTGATCTGTGGATTCATTTCCATCTTTAGACGTAGACATCAAATGAACAGAAACATACGCAGGAAACACATCAGTATGCTTAAACCCAACTCTGTTCTTCTCTAAGATGATCTGAAAATCCAATACCTACATTATGAGTGTTATATAATGCCCCTGTGGCAAGTACTATTTAACCAAATACATATGTGTTGACTATCAGCAGAAGTAACTCTTCTGTCCTGCCCACTTTATTTGTGCATGTTCTTTTGGCAACAGCTCAGTTATGTGCAGCATCCATTCCCTTCGGCATAACAAAGGTGAAAAGTTCAGCTATCTCTAAACAAGACACTAGTCTTTGAGAGGAACAGCATTAAAAAACATGTTGTGTCTGTGTTGGATTTGTAAAATACACACTTATTAACAAAGCAATCAGAGCTAAATCCATTACACATGCCCAAGCCTCAAATCTCCAAGTTCAGAGCTTTTCCTCAGGATGCACCTTAATTTTGGTGGTACATTAGCTTCTGATCATAAAGACAAAATCTGGTAGCCAGAGCTCTGTCCCCAAACTACACCTTCCTACATCTATAAATACATAATTATCCCTTGGGGAGAGCACAGTGTGTCCAAGTACTTGAAATCCTCAGGACTGTGTCTCTCTCCTGGGAGCTGGAGCCTAAGAAAATCAAAATCAGTACAGGTTTAAAGGAAGGCTGAATTCCCCATCTATCAGTGGGAACTGTCACTTCAGCAAGAAAATGGGGCTGGATAAAATGCCTGGTAAGGATTGGTTTACCTTGAAAATACTCAACAGAGAGACACCTCTCTCTCATCAGTGCTGTAGGTTGAGATATTTGTTCTGTAGCTCTGCCTGATACCTGCTCAGCTCTCCTCACTATGCTGGCCTTTGGGGCTTTTTCCTAGAAGCCCGGCTCCCCAGGATGAACCATAAGCATCCTACAAGGTTGAAAGTTGCCTAGAAGTTAAGCTTTGCAATGACAATCCCTGTGATACACAGGTCTTTTAAAAGACCTTCTTTCTAAAAGAACTAGTTCACATTGCTAGGGGGCATGCATGTTCTTTCCTTATGTTTCTACAAGTAATTGAGAGGAAAAGAATAACTGGGCCAAAAATTCTCAAACCAGCCAATGTTTCTCCAAGTAGTATTATTCAGGAGTATAACAGGGAATGAAACCCTGCATCCTGCATCCTTTCATACATCCTTTCTAACCTCAAAAGACACCACAAGCAACCTGGACCTGAGTAGATTATGAGCTGCAAAGAGGGCACTTCATGATTGTGAAGTAACTTGAGACTCTCAGAGCTAGAGATGGATTAAGGAGATGACATCCAGTGAAGGAACAAGGAACTCTCTTGATAGCAATGGAACATCACTATAAAAGCCCAATCTCCGAAAGTTTCCAGAACAGTGAAGGGCCAGCAGAATGATTTTAAAATCAAAATGCTATGCTGATGCAAAATATGGAAAATTATGAAAGTAATTTGGTTTTTAAAGTGGTGAAATATGTGATGATCTTTTAAGCCTCAATTAAACCTCCTTTGATAAAGGTATCTACAGTGATGAAGTAGTTGGTTATTTTGTTGCTTATTAAAAGAAAACAAGTGAAGAGAACAAACTCTCTTTTTGTTTTCTTAACAAGAGAAAAATTGATATTACATTAGTAAGAAAAATTCTCTTTGCCTAGAAAAAGAAAATGAATGGAATGGCATAGATTAAAACCCCCTGAGCTGTCAGCAGTGGAATTCTTCAGAAACAGAATTCTTAGAAGATCAGGGCAGACAGTCAAGTGGGTCAAATGTGAACCTGAAGAGCCTTTCTCAAACATTGATATATTTGAGTGCAAAATTAGCCTCTTACTTGAATGTAATACAAAGGCTTGCCCGAGTTATTTAAGCCTAATTTGAATTTAAAACATCATCCAGCACACCCTTTTTTCCTCAGTTTTGCATTTGATGGTATGTTGCTCTTTGTATGTCATTCTGACCAAATTTAGATATCAAAATACCTTGTAAAATGAAACAGTGGAAAGCAAATACCCTTCTAGTGTACTGAAATAAATCATTCTCTCCTCACCTTCTTTTTATTCCTACACATTCCTTATGCTCTGCTTGCCCCTGCCCTAACCATTGTATATATATTTCTGAAAGAAACAACCATCTGACTTTGAAATTCTCACTCCAGGTTGCCTTGTTAGACATCACTTGAAATATAATAGGGCCTAATCATGCAAGCAAGCTGAGGAAAAAGTTTTAGGATTGTTTCCCTAGCCTATCCCAGATCTAGTACAACTTAAGTTTTCCCTTTGTCAGTAAAATAAACCCTTCAGTAAAACAGAGATTGTTTGTTCTCCTTGATGATAGTTACCACATCAGAAAGCAATGCTTTGTAACAAAAGTAAGTTTTGCAGAAGATTATAGCAAAAATGAATAACATCAACTAATCTGAATTCATGGAAGTCATATTGTTACTTCTCCATATATTTGTTTACTGGGATAAATCGTGGAAGAGTTCCAGATTTCTGCAAAACTCACCTAATTACTTGTCAAGATGAAGCCCTATGCAAAGCCATATGTGCTAATTTAATAATGGTCCTTATTAGACTATTTAAAGTTATTTAAATCAATATTTGTTTGACTGCTTTCCAAGAACTTTTTATCTATATGCCAGTCCTGCCTTTTCATTCTACAATTCCATCAATTGCAGATGCACTTTAGTTCCAAGTGAGTCAGCCCATTGCAGGAGAGATTATGTGAATCCTTCTTCAAGAAGCTTGTGAAGTCATGGAGAAAAGTAAGATTAGCGGCACAAGGGAAAAAAAGCTGATGCGATCATATTGTCTGCAAGGATATTGGTCATCAGAGCTAAAGTTATTATGGAAATTATAAAAAGATAGAAAAAGGAATCAATATTTAATTAGAACTCCTCACTTATTATTAATTACAATACAAACCACGGGGTTAATAAAACCTTTCCATTTTTCATTAGGCTTTTTCATTAATTAATGTCCTAAATTTATACTTAATTTTGTATTAATACTAATTTGAAGTCTAAATGAGGTAGATGAGGGGATATGTTCATCACTAGCAGCAAGCATTTCAGAATCTGGATAAGAATTGCATATTTTCCACTGTCTCTGTAAGATAACAACAGTAACTTTAAAAATCCCAAAGCAGTAATAAGATAAAATAAAGTAACTTTTCTTTAGCCCTTTTCCTTTACACCTGACAGGAGAAATAAAAATAGGTAAGATGCTGAAAAGACCTATTTACCCAACATTTTCTGCATCTGCTGGGCTTTTGTTACTGCAGTTACAAGCCTCCACCTGCAGATGCATGAACTTGTGCTTTCATGATAACACAGAGATGTTATTTTGGTGGTTGTTCTGGTCTCCACTCCATGCAAGTTAACTGCAACCCTTTCAAGCACTTCTCACACACCAGTCAGTCCATGCTGGAAATAATTTTCATAACCAGTTCACAAGCTGTTTCCCATTTTCACTGTACCTTTGTTCAGCTGTGATTAAAACTCATTGTACACCCCCCCTAAAAAAGGATTCTGTTCCTCGAACAGAACAGCTAAATACTTTCCCAGTGCCGGACAATAGCTTGCAACCACAGTTTCTTCTTAATGTCTCCAGAAACAAAGACTAAGAAGAGTAGAAAGGATAAAACATTTCCATATGGCTGTGCTAGAACCACTAATACCAGAAATTAAGCTGGACTGTGTGTCCCTTATATATATTAACTTGGTAGAAGCACAACATTTGGTTTTATGGAAAAATACCCTTTCTAGTCCTCTAAGAACAAACATTTTTGTCCAATATTTTTAAACGGAGGGAAAACAATTGACAAACTTTATTGTCCAGTGGCTCCCCTGCATAACTTCCAAATGTGAATTCTTTACAAACACACCAGTGAATGTGAAACAGGCCATTGTTAGATATATCTGCTGAAGCACAGCTGTAGTGAGCTGTGCTGGAGAGAAAGCTGGAGTAAGGATCTAGCAAATAGTCTGTTGCATCTGACTTGAAACTTTATAATACCTGGAGGATGTAGCCAGAGCTATGAGCAAGGCTTGAAGAATCCCTCTGATGAAGACAATGGGATTCTTCTTGGTGATGAAGAAGTACATCATTGGCAGAATGAATAGCCCATGCACCACCAGGCCACAAACTACCGTAATGGCATAGAAACCCAGTTTCTTCCCAATGGCTGAAGGGTCATCCATTTCCAAGATTTTACCAGCAATTAGGAACACAATTCCAAATGGAAAATACCTGAGCAAAAAGAAAGTCATTATTAGGAGGCAGCTCACTTCCATCAAACATCACAAGCTGGAAAACCCTTCTGTTAGCGACACAGCTGGGTTCCCCTGTTTTATCAGACCAAGCCCTTCTTTCTCATGGTTGAGGAGGGTGCCCAAAGCACTGGGATAAACAATCTTTTTCATAGGGTCTCCGCAGCACAGCTGAGGTTATGGTGCTTGTTAGGAATTAATGTAGAATGCTGGGGAGAGAAGGAATGAATGTTAAGCTCTGCTCATGTGTTTGTGCTTGTGTAACAACTATCCATAGATTTGAGTTGGAAGCTGTTAAGTAACTGTTGATGTTGCCTTTGGAAGAACCAGGAAAAAGGCCAATACACATTAGACACTCTCTCAGATTGCTTTGAAGTTTGATTCGGGGCAGACAGGTAGGCAGAAGCATAGTAAGTTCCTGAACCCCACTCTGAACTGGGTGTGAGATAGGTGCTTTATCAAATCTGTTGGGTTTCTGTGCACAGCTAAACACAAACCATGGGTCCTGAAAGAGTTTAAGACTTAAGAAATCTAGAGGCATCCAGCCATTTCCACTTGCAGCTGTGTCATCTCCAGAGACTTGCTATTTCCCCTTCATCCTTCCAGAAATTACTAACCCCATGGACCTACCTAACCAAGTGGTCATTCCCTCACCAAGGTCTGACCATCTGGACCAGGAAATGAAGAGAGTTCTGGTAGCAGGATCCCTCATGGTCTGAGCCACATTGAAGGATCTTGTGAAGAGAGATGAAGATGCTAAGCTTCATTTACTTCCCTAGAAATAAGCTTGGGAGATTTCTGTGCATCCTCTTAGGTTGAAATTTTCTTACTCTTTAAAACAAATACTGATTTTCTTACTAAAACAGTTACATACCAAACAGCAACCGCCACTATCTTCATGACAGATTCATTTAGACACTGGCAAAAGCTGACGAGAGGAACTCCACTGTTCCCCATTCTTCCCAGCATTATACCTGCAAACAACGGCATTCAGGTTCAGTTTCTTAAGTGTCTTCATGCTTTCCCTCTGCACTGTAAGTTGAAAATTACCAGATAGATCTTGCGCTGTGTAAAAAGACATGGTTTGTGAAACTGTCACCTTACACAAACACAAGAGGCTGGGGGAACCAGGCCACAGCTTTGCACTTTGGCTCCGTTCAGGGCATTTTGCCCTAGCTGGGCAGTTTTTCCTTAGCAGTTCCCTGAAAGTTTCCCTAATCAGTATGTGTGAGACACAACTGGGGCAAAGCCAGTGCTTCAAGTTTGTTCTGGTACTGAGGAGTTAGTAAGGAGGTCCTCATCTTGTGTTTAGTAGAGATCTGTGCACATAATAACAACAAACCCCCTTAACCAACCAGGCTTTGCAACCTTGAGGAAGATATGGAAATGTAAATTTATGTGAAGAATAGCCAATTAGCCTTTACAGACTAACAAGCAAAGAGGACAGAAAACAAAAACCATTTACATGCTCGGAAAAGAAAGAATACAGCCGACCCACATATTGGGATGTGTCATACAACCATATATTCTCCAGTGTTAGTTTCCAATATTGAATATAAATGGACATAATTTTCCTACTTTATTAATTTGCTGCCATCTTTCAAAGGATTATGAGTGCTTGAGTCAATTGCTCAAGAAAGCACTTCAAAGGCACTCAGTGGCACTATCTCTGAAGGGAATTTAATGTGCTAGCAGGATGTTATGTGCTGCCACGTGCTCTGGTTACTCGGTGTTCTTGCTTTGAGCGGTAGCCCAGGCTTTGTCCCTCAGCTTGAGAGCCAGGTCCCAGCTGGTACAGCTTCCAAGGCAATCTCCTCCTGAGGCCAGGGGGGAGGTTCTCAGCTGTTTTATCCAGGGATTTCACAATAACAGAGCATTGAAGATGTGGGTTTGTAAGCCTGTTAACATTAATCTAAGCTGTAACTTCTTGTTCAGAACACAACACTCTGTTATTAAGCATGTTGCTCATCTTTGGTTATAGGGCATTAAATATAGTCCAGCTCTTCTAACCAGGTTGATGGCAGTTTTACAAGAGTCTTGGCTTATAAATCTGTATGCCAAAATGAAGAAATGCCTGTTTTTCATTTGACAGGAATAAATGAAATGTGCTCTTTAAAACACTTCTCCTGCCAAAGCATGTGGCTGTTGGTGGGGACAGACAAGGGAAGTGAGAAGGTCTGGGCCCTAATCTACTAGGTTCCATTTCAATGCAGGCATCTTCCCTGTAATGAATAAATGTGTGCTCCTCCAAGAAAACAAGATCAGTGGTCTCAACCCTTAGCTACTGTCATATTATTGAACAGAAATCCCAGCATCAAGGTTTTTCATGTCTCTTGACAACACATCATTGCCAAGAAGTCTAGTCATAGGATTTATTTCTGGACTAAGATTACTGAGCAGTTCACCTTTATCTTCAGGAAAAGAGAGTTATCTCAACTCTAAATTGTGATCCCTTTATGCCATTCTCATGCTGTTTGATGACCATAAAGAAGTTGTAGTAAGAACTGTATGTCTTATTGTTCATGACTGCCACAGTCACAGGTGACCCAGCAGCCAGGACCATGCTGTACATAGCATTACCAGCAGTGCATTTTCAAGATGTGAGACAAGAAGGAACCAGCTCAGCTTCCATCTCTTGAGCTGCAGGTCAGCAAGACTTAGGGACATAGTAAAAGTAATCCATTCAGTTCTCAGAAAACAATGAATGGTCTTCTGTACCCAAACTCATAACATTGCCCTTGATCCTAATAAGTACATGAAATTAATTAATTCATATCCCATATTTTTTGACTGGAGTAGTGTTTGCTGTGCCACTGTACTTTGGGAATTGACTATAAAACACTACAAAGTAGGGGACAGCCTGTTTCCAGCAGTGTTGCATATAGAATACTCCCCACTGGAGAGACTAAAAGACCCAAATATAATTCTAGATTTCATCTTTGTCCTCTTGTGCTGGTATGAACCATTATATAATAATTACAACCAAAGATGGTTTATGGAACTGTCTCTGCTGGACTGATGAACTTTAAATAACAAATTTAGATGAGGAAAATCTGACTGGTATTTTTCTTGTAAAAATCACCAGAAGTTTATGATTAACGAGGGCATGTTTGTTTAAATTCCCTCTTCCAAATGCACAAATGTAATATAACACACATGGTACCAGTTTGTTCCTCCAAGTAAAACTTAGCCAGATAGAAGCCACTAGAGTCCACTGTGATAAGCTAGTAATTGGTTTGTAACATCAGCATTGCATGATAGCAAAAATAAAATCAAAACTTTCAGTCAAAGTGAGGAGCCACAGATTTAACACTACCTTTGTAGCTCATGTATTTGACATATCGCTGAGGTTCATTACCTGCACTGTGTGTTTACATAGGTAAGTGACAGCTATGTTGTACGCTAATAATGGGGAAAAGGTGTCTAGCAATGGGTAAAAACAACAAACAGGACAGGTTCCAGGGCTGAAGTTATTTTCTGTCTGGTAGGGACAACTTTAGCCAAGGAGTAGGTCTGGAGAAGATTTTTCTTGGCCTGCCAGCTGCAGAGGTAAAATGTCTAGCCATGAGAGCCAGAGGTACCTCAACCTGATGGCCCCTGAACCAAGAGCTGTGTAGGAAGTTCTTTGTTCATGTAATACAACACTGGAGCTCTGGGCATTAATAGAGTACTGACCTCTTGGCCTTTGGAAAGAAAGTCTGCTATAGAATTGTTTGTTTCAGAATTTCTGGAAACTTTCAGATTTATGCTACCAGTCAAAGAGTGAAATCAAATATTGGCAGAGAGGCATGGGTCTGCCCTGGTATAATAATTTCTACCTCCTCCCAGTATACTGTATTAGTGTTTCTTGCAGTCAGGAAAAACAAGGTTCATAAATAAAAGATCAAAATAATCCAGAATAAAAACCAGGAAGTGTATGCATGTTCTGTGCATGGCCATGGAACAAAGGTCATCAAGATTTTGAGGACTTATCTTCAAAAGGTTGGGAGAACAGCTCTGTAACAGTCTTTCCTTTTTTTCACCCAAAATTTAGATAGAAGACTTTAGCGTAGGTTTATCAAGAAGCCTATCATCCCAACACCTATCTTTTCCACTAAAATGGCTTAGTACAAATGAAACATGTCTGAAACCTACCCATGGTGGCAGAGAATATCACAATCCCTAGCACATTCATGCCATCACTAGTGCCTGGTTCTGATTTATAAATCACTTCAGGAGGAGGAGTGATATCCAAGACAAAGTTCTGGACATTGGATCCATTCTCATCCTGGACTCCATATATTATAACACGACGAGTGGTGCTTTCTGATGATGCTTTGTTAGATTTAATGATGGGAATACTCTTGGTGCGATACTGAAAGAAAACAAAATACTTTTTATCATCATATCCCCACAGGAATTAATAGTTTAATGAGATCTCCTAAGTGCTGTGTTTCAGCAAGAAAGCATGTTAAAGGAACAAAAAAAGCATGACAAGAAGAATGAGAGCTCCTGTCCCTGTGCTGTTAAAGCTGTAAAAAGAGTGGCATTTTTTGAAATGCATTACAAAATCTGAGTTTCCTATAGAATCATAGAATAGTTTGGGTTTGAATAGACATTTAAAGGTCATCTAGACCAACTCCCAAGTATATATAATCAGACACACCACCTTCTAACAGAGCTACTTTGTAAGACAAAATCAGAAGTGATTTCTTAAGAGATGCCTTTGCTTCATTGGAGGGAAACCTTATTAAATATTCCCCTGGATTAAATAATTATAGCCATGCCTCTTGCTCTCTCTGAAACTTTAGATGAAATTTTCTGGCCAAATTCCAGTCTGAGTAATCAGCATTATTTTGATCTTTAATTGGACACTTCCTCTTCCTTTGTATAGCATTGCTGTGCGCTTTTATAGAGATTCCAGCTACCCTGTGACTGCAGTCCTGTGTTAAGAGAAACCATGCTTGGCAGACTGGCATACATTGTTCTGCCTTCCTACACCACCTTTCTAAAGATCCTTAAAGATCTGGTCTCTGGTGCAGGTGGAGCTGATGTCTACATTCTGGTCACACTGTGCCTGTTATGTTTGTTTGGTTTGCCCTCAGATACCAAGGCTGCTGAGGCTAATGGAAAAGGACTTACTAATTCTTAAGTGCTGAAGGGACTAACAGTACCTGCAGCAATACACAGTGCCTGTACCTGGACTCTGTTTTACAAAGACATGTTTTAATGTGATGCTCAGTTCTTCCATTGGTGGTAAAAGGAACGAGGACACTTACCTGCTTGAATGTGGCCTCAACAAGATTAGCTGGAAACATGTTCCTGAAAATGAACAAATAAAAGAATAAGTTCAATGGAAGTGAAAACAGCTTCTTTTTACTGAATCTTGGGTCTCTCATGATTAAGCACTTATCTACCTTCCTTGAGAGCAAGTCATGGATGGGTACAGAAGACTCTCTCTCTCTCCCTTCCATTTATGTCATACAGCTGTACCTGACCAAGCAAGATTCAGCAGAGAGACAGTCCTTCACAATTAAAGTTTTGGGACTTTCTTTTAAATACCTGGAATGAGACTCAGGAGCTCTAGTTTCAGTTACTGGCTCTGCCACAGTCCCTATGTTGTAACCGGGGCAACATAATGGCTATTATATCAATCCACATGGGCTAACTGGGAAGCAGAATATTCCTTTAGTTCATATTTAGTCTCTTCTACTTAGATAATAAGCTGTTCACATTAGTCACTCACTGTTCAGGGACATATTTCTGAGACCTCTGGGTGTTATAATCTATTTTCGGGCTTATAAGTACCCCAGTGAGATAACTCATAAACTGTAGGACCTGCTGATACCTTTTCATCACTAGAATTACATGAGATGTAGACTTTAGAGTGATTTGGTCAAGGACGGTTTTCTTTTCAAAGAGAGGACCTCATTACTGATTAACAGAATTGAGATTAGAGATGCACAGTGTCTCCTAAATTTTATTGTAATATATTTCTGAGGCTACTGAACAAAAGGCTGAAAGGAGGACAGCAGCTTTACTTTTGCTCATAGCTGAGCTGTGGAGGAAGACAAGACAAAACAACGGTATTATCAATGAGATCGACAGGTTTTTAACTCCAAAAATTACACTTATTGTGATTTTTTCTCATTTCTGTACCTCAGACTGTGACATTTCACCCAATAATGTCTAGAGCTGATTAGTAACTTTAGCTAGAGCTTTGCAACGATCCTAATTTGGAATGGAGAGCACACCCTCTACAGGCTTCAAAGAGGAATCATAGCATAGTTTGGGAAAAAAGCTGAGAAGTCATTTATTTCCATGCAGCATCTGTGTGATTATTGTAATAGAATAATTTTCAGAAATCATGTATTTTGAGCCCAAAGCTGCTACTGACAGCCTATGTCCCTACTCTTTTATATGCACGAACTTATGCAAGGACAAGTTCCTGAATTTCCTCATGAAAAGATGCCCATTCTCATTCCAGAGAGGATTACTGTGTATAAAAACAGTTCAATGCATTCTGAAGTGCGATGTTTTCCAGTCCTTTCCCATTTGCAGCAGCATCACATGCTTACTGTTAATGGAGTCGCAGTAAGAGCCTGCTGGGTAACTGCGCCAGGAAAAACACTTTTATTGTTATTTCAAGTGGTCAGAATGTGACATTATGGTTGCACTTAAAATCATGAGGTATAGAATCTGTTTCAGTAGCATCAGGCACTAAAAGCAATTGCTATGAAGAGATAATTCATTATCGTTTTCAGGGGAAAGCAGAGGCAGAAGAATGTTAATTAAAGGGACGTAGAAGCTGAAAATGAGGGGGTACTGTTGGTCTGCCAAGTAAGAACAGACAAGCCACATAAAGGCATCACTGGTAATTTTGGTAGAGCTGATGCTTTAAAGCAAATTAGTCAAAGCAAGAGATGAGGTTGAAGTGCAGCACTTTAGTTACTCTTTAACTCTTCCCACCTTTCCTTATCTCAGTGTAGAGAGTCAGTTCAGCTTACCTGCCCTTTGCTGCCTGACCTGCTGCCTGGCATTCCTGTGGGCTAACAGTGAAAACAAGCTGTGCTGTACACTGCAACACTTTCTGTTTTACCAGTCCTACGTCAGAGCCCCAGGTATGATGATGGCTTTGATAGCAGAAGCTTTGTAAAATCACAGAACCATAAAATGGTTTGTGTTGGAAAGAAACTTCAAAGATCATCTAGTCCATCTTTCCATTAAAGGAAGTGATTGAAAGAAAGCAAGGTTTGGTTAAATCAATACTTCCATTTCACTGGAGTAATTTAGCTTAAGACACTTCAGATGCTGTGCAGTTATGAGGTTAGTGAATGCTCACTGCACCAATGTAGCAGGGCTGTATGTCTGGGTGCTGTGCTGCCAATCAACAGTGCTTCACCTTGCTAACAACAGCACAAAGCACTAGGTTATGTCTGCAAACCATCCATAAAGCTGATGATTCTCCAGTTCAAATGTCAAACCTGTAGCCAAAGCAAGACCAGACAGCAGCCAGCTGTGCATTTATTTTCTATCAGACACAGACACAACCTTCTGCCTGAGCCCCAGGGGCTTGGCTGACACAGGGGACTAACTGAAGAACAGCTGCATGTAGCTGGACCTGGAAAGACGGAGAGGATGCTTATAGGAGGGGGGAGCACTGCAAAGGAAAAATGGTTACTGCCTTACGATGCCTCATAAGGGAGTTCTTCCAGATTGTTAAAAGCTTCATTTGTGGTAAATTATCTTTTTTTGTGATTCGTGAGGATTAGATGAAGGGTGCTACAGGAGTGCTCAGATTTAGTGTGATGGCTGTGTGAATGCAAAATACTCTGAAAGCAAAGATCCACATCAAGGATTCCTGGGCAGCTCTGGCTATGAATGCCACATAGCAGTCGCAGTTTTACAAAGAAATGTGAATGTAATTGCCAACGATTTTCAGTTTCTCCCATAGTTTCATAGTCCTAATTAGTAGAATTAAAAGCAATTAAGATCACTGGAGAAAGGAAATATCATATGGTTAGTAGCTAGATTAAATGTTAGACAAATTTGCTGAGGATTAAAGCATTTTGTTTCTTTATCCTGCAGGAATTACAACTACCAACTTAATACTGGATGCTGGAATGTTTCCAATGTTTTTTAATATATTATGCACTGTGATACAGTCTTTGAGACTAGCCTTACTGAAGTTACACAATTTATCTAGTAAAAGGTTGACCTGAATGTGTTTGCCAGAACTTCAGCTTATTTTTAATTTTTAAGCTGGTTTACTTGGATTGAAAAAAATCCAGCATCAGCCAAAATTTAGTTTTGTTCCTTAAAAAAAATCAACAGAGTAATTGGTGAATGAGAAATGTAATAGACTAAACACAAATACTGAGAAGAAAATATCCAACTGTCACCTAGAGCTGGGTTTGTTGGTTCAATCAGGCATCTTCAGAAACACTTGCAAGATTCCTGCTTTAGGGGTGTGTTTTACTGCTGATATTTCCAGCCTAAAGTTGGGTGTTTGGAAGGAATCTCTGGAGAGTGTTTCAGAACAAGAGGTGGAAGTAAGACTGGTGTGGGACGATCTGATTTTTACCATGAAACAAAGGCTGGCAGCCCTTCTGTGGGTCTACAGCCCACCAAATCTGAGCATGAGGGCTCTAGCTAGGGTGGGAGCTTCAGTGTAGCTCAAAACACAGACACTTGGCTTTGCCCAAACACAGTGCAAAATTAATGGCAGGCTGTTACAGCCTTATGATCTCTGCCCACCCATCTTCTAGACATCCAGCCTGCAATTAGATTGTTCCTGCAGATTTCCACTAGCTTCACTGCAAATCTATACAAATCTGTACAAACATATACCCACATGGATCTGGTATCAGAATCAGGATGTCTCTACTCAGAATACTGCTATATATTGAATTTAATTATTAAATCCTCAGTGCCATATATTGAATTAAAGACACTGCCAGTGCTTATGAAGTAATAATTCAAGCTGAGCTACTCACTGCTGTCACCACTTATAAATGCTGTTGTGTTTATTCAATGAAGAAAAATAAGCAAATTAAATAGATCTGAATTTCCAGCATTACTTTCAGAATGTTTACAAGATACAGGACTATTATACAAAATAATAGTGCACAAAACTTCAAAGTGATCTGGGATTCATTTCTTTTGCACAAGCAACTTTTCCTCTAACCTCAGTGTCACAACTCAGCATTCCTGGCAGAAATAATTTCACATAGTAATAGGGAAATCAATATAGTGAATGTGAGTGAGGCTGGTGTGGAACATAGATAAATCTAGGTCTAAGACAAGGATATGATTGTAAAACAGAAACAGAGCCATATGGTTTCTGGTTACATAAAAAATTAAGAGATAAATACTGTTTGCCCCGAGGAACAACATTTCCCTGAGTATCTTCTGCTTCAGGAATTCTGCCAGACAGAGCAGGGGTGTTCAACATAGGCTAAAAGAGTGAATGTACATGAAACTGCAGTACCAGCATAGGGAACCCTCTACAGACCGTGAGCACTTGAGTTACTGCTGGCACAACACGCCTGGTCTGTATTTGCTGTGATAGCAGTGAATGTACACAAGTAACCTACGGGATATGTTTGACTCCATCCTGCTGTGATGCACAGGCTGGTGCATTCTACTAGCAAATTTTGGAGTCCTTCCCTAATCACGTGTGGGATAAGAGGATTCAGATGTAAGGATGTACCAGGAATAGTGTGGCCAGCAGGACTAGGACATAATTTTCCCCTTGTACCCAGTGAGGCACTGGGGGGCAGGCAGTTCTAGGTCCCTCACCTCAAGAAAGAGATTGAGGTACTGGAGCAGGTCCAGAGGAGAGCAACCAGGCTGGGGAAGGGGCTAGAGGGAAAGTCTTATAAAGCAAGGCTGAGGGAGCTGTGTTTGTTTAGCCTGGAGAAGAGGAGACTCAGGGGGAGCCTTATCCCTCTTTACAACTACTTGAAGGGAAGTTGTAGTCATGTAGAGGTCAGGCTCTTCTTCCAGGCAACTAGCAACAGGGCGTGAGAGCAGTGCCTAAAGCTGTGCCAGGTTAGGTTGGATGTTAGGAAGCTCTTCCTCATGGAAAGGGTGGTTAGACATTGGAACAGACTGCCCAGGGAGGTAGTGGAATCCCCATCCCTGGAGGTACTTAAGGACAGATTTGATTTGGCACATAGTGCCACAGTCCAGCTTATTGTGGTGATGTTAGGTCCTAGACTGGGCTTGATGATGTCAGAGGTCTTTTCCAGCCTCACTACATCTGTGGTTCTGTCATTCTGTGATGCACTGAGTTAAAAATGTGTGGGTATGAGTAAGGTAATGTGTTGGTGCCCATGGAGTTTAAAGAAAATCCTGAAGACTTGTATGGAATGTCAACAGCACCTGGTCTGAGGATGCAGCTACCCGTTACATATAGGACCCCTTAGGACCAAAAGTGGGATATCCTCTTTCCTTCTCCATTGTCTCTCAGTAATTAAGCAACCAGTTAACACTATTAGCTCCTTTTTGCTCCCCAATGCCATAGCACTGCCCACAGGACATGGGAACTCTCTCACTCTCTTCAGAAGGTGGCTGACTCTGAGAACTACATAAGTTTTACCAATATCAATATTGTTAACTGCATTGCTGCTCATGCTCTTAGCTGAACTGACCACAGATTATTTACCTACAGCTACTGGGATGGCAAGTTTGATGGCTCCAGGGTAACTTCTGTTAGAAACAATAGGACAACTTCTGGTTGGGGTTATGAACATCCAAAATACTCATTCTGAGGCCTTTTCTACAACATCTGTTAACTCCAAGCACTCAGCTTTTGCAGATCTTTTTAATAAGAAATTAGGGCAGCTGCTGTAGTGTAAAGCAGCCATAGGTAAGGCAGATGTTGTTCCCTGACTGGACACCTGTTCCCTCTGGGCCACTCTGAGCTCTACAGCAGCTATCTGGTTTTGCTCTGAGACTTTGATGTTATCAGTACCTAATCCCTGCTACACCAGACAGTCCTCAGCTGCAGTCTTCCATGCTGTGGAACTAAAGCCACCAGACTGGGCTCTTGCTACATATGTGCCCTTGTAATGTCTTATTGGCCTATGTTTGTGCTGGCCATAAACCAGCTGTGGATATTCTGCTCTCAGGTTCAAACTAGCACAGATGAGCTTTCAAGAACATTGTTTTAAGACTGGATATTTGACAGCTTTCTAACACCTTCGTTTTTGAGATTTTACTGTTACTCTATATAGCAAAGGTACAAAGAGAGTAAAAATGGAGTATGAGCAGCTCAATGCAACAGCTGTGAAGTTTCCAGGCTTACAGCTGTGCACAAGAATGAACAGCACTGTGGTTCCTATTTATTGAAGGATTAGGCTCATCTTAGTAACATTATTTTAATTTCAAAAACTCATTTGCTTTTGCTGTCCTCTGAATAATTTTATGATCAGCTATTCATCAACTCTTGAGTATTATTGCTATGGCACACAGGCCACAAAAGCTGTCCCTTATGGGTACACCACTTCCTACTGGTGTCAGTGGGCTCCATCAGAGTTGGTATTCCTGAGATCAAGTACAACGTTTAACTCTGCGAGACTGAAAAAATTACCTATCTCAGGACCCATGGAAAGATGTTGCTTGCATATCAGCAGTCACTTCTACTGACTCATTTAATTTCTCAGAATTAGTCTTCATACCTCCTGCTAAAAGGGACAAAGAAGGCTTTTGAAGAATTAATGAGGCATTTAAATCTTCATTATTTTGATAAAAGGTAAAATCAATAAATGCAAAAATCACTAATCAAGTCTAAGCTGTTTTGTCTCGCTTGTCTTCTTTGCAGATCAGACCAGACCAGAACTGATTTTGTCTGTCTTGAGGGTGACACTGTTGCATGGCTTTTCAGTTCCAGTAAAGGATCTGGAGATCTGGAGAGTGAACCTCCTTCTTTTGCTGCTTCTGAAAGAAAATGTCTTGAGACAGCCCCAACACAGCTTTCCAAGAAAATCTTTCTTTGGAGTGGAAGAATCATCACATATTCAGGAATCTTGAAAAGGCTGAATCATATCAAAGGTAACATGACAGACCCATTGCACTTTCTGTCAAGACATAGTCATTCCATAAGAAGTTTACACCTCCACTGGAAGATGTTCAGGATAATTGCCAGGAGGATGAGTAATTTCTCCCCCTTTAGGGTCAAAGCTTTCCTAATGCAGTTTTAACTCCTGGCCCCAATGTGCTTTCTGGTCTATGACTAATGCCTCTTGATCAGAGAGGAGAAAGTACTTTGCAGTACTTCTCCCCATCTATTGTTTTTACCATAGAATGATCTTTTTTTTCACATTGTTTTCCATGTTGGTGCTAAGTGAGAAACAAACAGAGTCCTATATAAATCCTTGAGGTTCTGGCTTCTGTGGAGCTTGAACTGCATTAAAAATTAACCACATACAGAGCAGAACTGCATTGGCTGGTTTAGTGAGATAAAAGAAAACCAGCAGTCTGAAATGAGTAAAAAAAGATAGTCCGCCATAGGGGACAGGTAAGTATTTCTATCAAAGTACACTGTGGTTCTTGGCAAAAAATACATTAACATAGGGCCAAGTTGATAAAAATAGGTATTTCATAGTTTAAACCATGGAACATTTAATGCACCCTTAAATATCTTATTGCAGGTATATACAATTACAATCTTCAGTTGTAAACTTCTAGAAGTATGATCTCTGCTTCTGCACAGCCTGGACTTCTTCCAAACCACAGCAGATATTTGGTTTCTTCTGCCTTATTTTTAAGAAAAATAATGTCAATATAATAGAGCATAGTTCCTATTTTTAAGAAACATAATTGCAGTAAAATAGAGCATAGTTTCTAGCTTGAAAAGAGGGAAAGGAAATGATTTTAAGGAGTGCTCAGGATTCCCACGCAAATATAAATCCCTTGCACAGTTATATCCTCTTCTAACTATTAATGATACAAAAACGCTCCCTCTCTTGGTTAAGCCTGATTGAGTTTCCTGGTACTTGCTATTAAATTGGATGCAAACCTGAATATTCAGTCATGAAATGCTCCAACATCCTTCCAGTACATTTCAGAAATGTATAAAGTTGTGGGTTGTGGGTTAAGACCTGACTTCATCCTGACTGCATTCACTGAATTGCTTTAGTTGGAACTTTTGAACAGAATAAGCCTACAATGTCATGGTGTCTGGTTAGACTTGGGAGAAATGACAAGTGAACCCTGCACTTGCTGGTGCCCAGGTTCACACATGGTGTCAACTTTATATAGAACAGGAGGGTGAACCCCCACTTTGGCTGGGATTTGTTTCCTCCTATGAATGTTTATGGTTGTTGCTTGTTTGTTTTTATCTCATCAGCTGAAGTTTGTTTTCTTTGGTGACACATGCAAATAGCATGAGCTAAGTGCAGCAGAAATTATCCTTCTAAATCAAAAGTATTTTGGTAACAGCAACAGAATGTGGTGGAAACATTACCTGATAATGCAAGCAGGATGTCCTGAGTCATAGATAAGTTTTAAATGGATTTAAATTCAAAGAAAACTTAATTGAGCCTTTCTGCATTTCTTAACTCACAAAAGGCTATAAAAAATTCACTCTTTTATCGTTAGGAACATAGTACAGAGTTAATTTTGGTATTCACACAGGAAGAAGAAGGTAGAGATTGGTGTTGATTCATTGCTATTACTTCCACTGAGGTGCCCCAAAAGCCACGTTCCTAGAACAAGTCTTTATCTTACATAAGCTGGGAATATTTCCTCTGGCACTATAGATTTTTCTGAACAATCTGCAGTGGGTTAATTTCTTTTCCGTATGTATAGGCTGTCTACCTATTAGAAAGGAAAATGCCTCTTGCCTACCTCACAGAGATATTTGACATAATAAGAATGAATCCATAAAGCACCAGGTGCATTAAAGAGAACAATACGATCCCTAGATTGCTCTGTTCTGTTCTGTGATCTTCCTCTTAGCACTTCTATTACACTATGTCTAGTGGGCTCTCTGTTCACATTCAATTTATGAGGAAATCCATAGGGGCAACTTTGCATCTGCAAATATTGTCCCAAATTTTTTGTAGTTCCCTTTAGCAAAAAAGGCCTTCAAGTACTGCTGTTTAGCCTAGCAAACGTGGTTGACTTATAAATACAATTTTTGAGGCATGAAATTCAGCATGCTGATGCAATTATGTATGTCCTGTTTGATGTGACAGGTTTAGAGAAATTTCAGATTTACGCAGAATGGTGTCATACACACTTGAAATTTTATTGCTGGGGTTTTTATTACATAACAGAGAAATAAACAGGGGAAGGACCATCTGCAAAATAATGCAGAATAATAATGTGATTATTGGTTGATGCTGCAGGTGTTTAGGATGACTGTGAGGCTCTGTAGCAGTTCTTGGCTTCTTTTATTGCTAAATCAATACATTCTTTAATTTCTAATTAAAACTACTTCTAAAAGCAAAATCCTCACCCAAAAACTCAAGAAATGCAATTTCTAGAAACATCCTCCCTGCCAGAAGTTCCAGCCCTGGCAATGTCACATATAATATCATAAGTAATAAAAACAATGCATTTCAACATTGCAAAGTGACTTTAAATCAGAAGTCAATGAGGGTGACTCTAGCTATCACAAGATTCATGCGTTCAAAATGAACCTCACAATTGTGTCACATCTATCATCTCTCCTCTTGTACATTGAGCATTCCTTGTTTGCACAATGCCAGATGTTCCCTGTGCAAACTTCTGTGCACATATGTGATTGATAAATGGAGAGGAAATTAATGAATTGAGAAGATAAGCCAATCTGGCCTGAAAGAGTTGGTCTCCAGCTGTGAATGGAAGTGATTTATCATTGAGCTGAAGGATCAGCTTTTCTAGCTCAAAGCAGCAGATACACCATTGCATTTAATCCAGACTTCTATGAGATATTTAGGAATTTTGCAATTCCGTTCAGCAGAGCCAGGATTTCATCCACAGTATTTGCCTAGGCTGAAAGCCCATTCCCCATGGTTGTGTTATTTATTTATTTAGTAATGGTGGAGGGAAAAAATGAGCAGTTAGTGTACCCAGTGTCAAAAGATTGCAGCTGTGACTGCTGCTTAGCACAGCGAAAGAAGAGTGAGCTTTATTATCTCTTTTTAAGCTTCAGTAATGAGAGTGGCTTGTTGGCTTGTCATTGTTGGCGCCTACCCAAACCAATGAAGACCAGTACATTTTCTGCAGACTGAATGCACATGCCTGATTTGAATAATGAATTCCTGAAATGTGTGTGCAAACTATTATTATTTGCTCAGGTAAATGTTTGCAGGAAATGAAACTATAGATTATATTTGCAGATGTTTATGCAGAGTTGGTTGAGAGTAGCCCTGAAGATAAAGACTTGGGGGTGCTGATTGGTGAGCCGGCAGTGTGCTCCTGCAGCTAACAAGGCTAACTATATTCGAGGATATCAAATGAAATGTGGCTAGCAGAGCAAGAGGTCACAACACTGGACTTTCTAACAGCATCTTTCATCTGAGAGTTACAGCTGAAGCACCACTTTTAAGAATTATTTCCTGGAAAATGTGGATTTCAGCCCTTGTATTTAAGATCTTGACAATTGAAACTGTCTGCTTTTACTTGAATTAACATCACATTTTACTCTCTTGACATTTATGATAGATTTGATGGTGAGGTCCATAGGCTACACGATTCTGTGGGAGTGAAAGAAACCTACACCAGTGTTGTTTGTACCTCTAATACAATTTGTGGCCAGTCATTTCAGCTTGACTGGAAGCAGACAGTATAAAAATCTGATAACTTGAAAGCCATCTTACTACATTTACTTTTTCTCAATTTAGACATAACATTCATCCTTAGGTTCAGAACTCATATTCAAGCCACAGTTCCTCCTGCACTTACATACAAACTGTTACTTCCAGAAAGCACAATAAAGTTACCTGATTAAGTCAAGCAGTGCATCGGCAGAGCTCATGATGGGCTTTCCACCCTCTTCAGTGCTCTCCTTCTGTGCTGCTCCACCAGGATGAATAATGGAGACCATAATTATTCCCACAATGACAGCCACAAACGTTGTCCAGAGGTAGTAAGTGACGGTTATGATACCTAAGCGACTAGAAGTCTTGGCATCCAGGGCTGCTAGCCCAGACATTAAGCTGCGGAAATAAAACACAATACATATGGAGTATTTTGTGCATAATATTAATGTCGTTGATTGCTAATCATTCCCTGTTACCTGCTTCTCTTAGGATTGCCTATATATCAGTGGTTTTAGAAGTCTGCCAGTAACACTGAAGCTGTAGCCTTTGTGTCTAAAGGGATTTTTTCCACTTGTCATGTGAGATGCTGGTTACTAGAAGAACCTTCCAAGCTCACACTCTGGGGACTGAATCCTGTCAACTGTTCTCTGAAGTTCAAGGAACAGTTTTACATATTGTACACATGTGATCGCTCAGTTCACAGAAGCAATGGCAATAATTGGACATTAAAACTTAGGCATGACACTCTACACATAGAATCCACAGAACCATAGAGTAATTGATGTTTGAAGTGACCTCTGAAGGAAATCTGGCCAAGTGTGCCACCATTTCCTGTGTGATGGTGTTTTTCCACCACTTCCAAAGTAAAACCATTAAAAGGCAATGTTGTCATGTAATCCTTGTTTTACCTAAAATAATAACTTTCTTGTCTTCTTAAATCAATACACAGCACAAGCATAGTATTTTTTTTCTTTTCCATGGGGTATGCTGGGGGGGGGATTGAACTGTGATTCTGTGTGCCTGTAGTGGAAGCAGACATAGTATGTGACCTGAGCAGAAACTCCTTCATGGGCACTTATGGCTGCACAGTGGAGACCAAAGAAAATGCTCTGGTGAATTCATAGAATCACAGAATCAATTTGGTTGGAAAGGACCTTTAAGATCATTAAGTCACAGAATCATAGAATCATTAGGTCCAGCCTTCAACTTTTTATTAAAAAATTCAAACTTTTATTTCCTCTTCAGCTCCCTGCCCACCACCAGCATCCATCCTCTTTACTTGTATAGCTTACCTCTGCCAAGATGTACAACTCTACATCAAGGGTTCCCGTTCCCACTCATCCTCTTTTATAGGCATATTAGGGCACTGTTTGGCTTCTGAATTTGCTCCAGGCTGCTCTGATGTAGACCCTGACACTGTTTCTAAGCTATATAAGATTTGAATTTTCATTGACACCAGTATAGCTCATAAAGTCCCAGTATCGGGGCTGTAAACTGAGATTTAGCTGTGAATAATTCTCCATAAACTCTTCAAAGTGTATAGCTCAGGAAAACTGCAGCTGAAATAAAACATCACACTGTTTAGTGTGCCCCACTGTCTGCTTCCTCATCAAAACAGAACTGTTTATCAGGCCTTTCCTCATAAATAGTAATTTACTAAGCTGCTCCTCCTTGAATGAGATCTCCTTGAACCCACTCAGCGGAGTGATGTTGTCTAGAGACAATGGTAAAATGCAGCTTAAATTTTATAGTAGATTGAATGGAATCAAATGGGTGGGATTTAGTGCTCAGGCTCATGCTCTCCACTAGATTAATTATGAAAATGTGTTGCTTTTCTGCATTGCAAATCTAGCACAGGCTTTGTTAATGCTATAGGAGCAGTGGGAAACTGTTTGCACTGTAATATGCATCATTTAGAAAATTAGCATCTTGGTAACTCTCACTCTTGTAACAATTGTACTTCCTTCTCTTTATTGGATAGAACTCCACCTTTCTGTGTGTCTGTACAGCACTGCGTACAAACACTGCACTATAGATTACAAAAAAAGACACAGCAGCAATGAATTCATTGGCATTTCTCTAAAACACTCTTTTCAGAAAACAGTTGAGATAAATACATTTATCTCAAATGAATGTTTTCTGTAAAACAATCTTTATGTTGTTATTAGAGTTCTAGGACTTGAACTTTTTGCTCAGGCTGAGGTTTCACAGGTGATTGAGCCAGTTCAACAGCTTGCTGTTGATGGCCAAAGGAGATGCTTTAATGTATTAGACTTCATCATGGTTTCACCCTCACTCTAACCTTTTCCACAAAGAAAAAAAAAGGAAAAAGGAAAACCAGGCTAATTTTTAACTAACTAGGCTGTCAGGAAAATGGTAATAATTTTCAGTGTTCTTTACAGATACATTATGCAAGGAAATGGACACCAGTGGCATGAAGTCCTGGCCACTGAGCAGCAGATCTGTACCTTGCAGAGAGGACACTATGCAGAACTATTTGGAGAGGGCACTAGCAGGCACTAGTCCTGGTACTCCCTAAATCCACTGTCAGTATGGTAAAGCCTCACTGTTACAATTGTCCTTGATACCTCTGTATGATGTTTCTTGGAGGGCTGAGTCCTGCATGTAACACTTGAACTGTCTTGATTGTTCACCTAAGAAGTATGTCCAGAAATATTTCAGGACAAAAATCCTAATGAAATGTGTCCAGTGGTTCATGTGTCTTTGGGAGTCCTACCTCTGCTTCAAGTTAGGATCTGGGAGGATAGTGTGCAGCTAGACTCTAATAATACATTGGCTCTTAGGTGACAAATCCTGAGGGGGTTAATAATGAGATTGCTCTGTCTTGGGGATATTCATTAACAAGATCATCATCTGTAATGAGATTATCCTATCACCAGATAAAGTCACGATCAGTTCATGCTGTGATGAGAAAGTCCTCAAAAGTAATTAACTATGGAGGTGCAACAGCAGTAACGGTGGTGTGACAGAAGCATGAATGAAGGTCTGGGTTCAGCCCTGTGTTCTTCATGGCCTATGGTGCCTAGTTTTAGAAAAGGATCAGTGAAAGCAATTCTCCAAGGGCTGTGGAGTAACACTGGCTAGGAGATTTTAGGCAGTTGCTCAGAGCCATTTTCAGAAAAAAACTCTAACTAGTATGAGACAGTAAATACTCATTAACTATTTGTTATTTTGACTTCATATGTTTGACATCAGAACAGAAGATATTAAGAAACATATTAACCATCACAGTTACTGTAGGAAGTAATCACAGTTACATCATAGGAATTGCTCACCATTGACCTGTAGAGCACTAATAATCACATAACGTAGCCAAAGAATGACAATAAAAACTACTTATCTTATTTCCTAGGAAATAGGGAAGTGAGAAGGAATAAGCTTCAAGATGGTTTAGCTTAAGGTCTCTGTATCATGTTCAGGTTTACTCTTTAAATCAAATTTTCACCACTCTTGGCTACATAAAAACTTCTCTAACTGCTTCCCCAAGCTTCTTCGAAGACTGAACAAAATGTTCCCATGCCATGCACTAGTAGACTCCCATTAGGCACAACAGAATGAAAAACAGTGTCCCCTTAATTCTTCTCAAGTTTCAGAATCTGGTTAGGCTTGAAATAACAGGGCAGATATTGGATTCATTGATTAAAATAATTTGCTAAGTAGTTTCCATGAATGCTTCATATGTAGCTTCCAAATCATGTTCTAATGACAATCAAATAGACAATTAAAACAATGAGAAAAAAATAATCTTCAGGTTTTCTGAATAATGACAATACCTCTCACTCTTTTAATTGGTCTGGCAAAAAAAAAATCCTACAGAAATAACAATTTCACATGCTGGCTTAGTTATTACAGAAAAAAAAAAGTCATGCGGAAAGCTTCCAAAATACATTTTAATGAGTTTTGGATGAGATATTCAATCTCGTAGATGAGATATTCAATCTTGTAGTGCAGGGTTTAAGGGAAATCTCTGATTACTATGATTTAAGAGGTTTCTTGCACCTTGCTTGGAAATACCTGGTGCATGTAACCCCATGACATCTTTATCTCCTGCACCAATTGTTCTGGTTACATATAAAAATGTTCTTCCTGTGACTTTCTTTCTTCTGTGTAGAATAGTCTGCTTCATTTCTCTTTTAATTTGTCTTATTTATTCAACAGCTCTTGGATGAAATTGTGTATCCTCAGAGAGTGTACATGGTTGGAAGAATAACCTCCAAATTTGGCCTATCTGCTCTAGATCTGCATAAGCATCTGTCCTATGGTTGTTACATGTCTGCTGTGAAAGCAGCCTCTTCAAAGTTGTGTTTTAGGAACCTCAAGATCTTTATAAAATGCAAACTTGATTCTCTATACTGTCATTAGGTTTAAAGTCTTTCTAGGGTTTGGGGTTTTCATTCTTAATATGTAAAAGATATCTGGCTTTTTTCCTGGGACTCAGGTAATTCTAAATCTACTTTGTTTTCTGGAAAACAAGTTGTTCTGGTGCAACCAAATCTGTCTTGTCTCTTCTCTGAACTATCTAGTGANTTTTTATATTTTGAAAGACAGTAAACCCAAACAGTACCATTTTAATCAAAAGCAGGATATGGCCAATAACTCAACAAAACTTCATTTACTTGCAGCATTTTAGTGGGACACACACTTTAGGCAATTATTTCTGTAAGAATTCAATTCTTAATTGCTGATTGTTAGTAAACCAAATTCTAGCTAAATTATTTTATATAGGATGGCTTGATTAAAATTGTTTTATTTTTTTGTCAGTCTCCATGTGATTTATAAAAAGTTATAGTGATTTATTTCCTGATGGGGTCCTTGTAGAGGGGGAAAGGTGTAGAAGGTCAATGGATGATCTAATCATAAAATTGTTCAGGTTGGTGAATACCTTTAAGATCATTTGTTCCTACCATTAGCGTAACCGAGATTAAGGTTCTAAGGGGAAACTAGAAGACAAGGGGAAGAACACAATGACTCCAGGTATTATTACTATTATGAGTGACATTAAAAATAGAAAGGCAGTTACTAGGTTGTTGAAAATATTGGTAATATTAGAAACTACTAAGTGGTAAGCTTCATGTCAGCTTTGAAGGAAATCTGTGTCAAAACCCAGAACTATTAGAACAATTTTGGCATGATGACGAAGGAAATTCTTTCAATATCTTGGAAATATAATTAGTCCCGTACAAACAAGTAGCTAAACCCTTACGAGCACCTCTAGGCTTGTTTTGGCTGTCACTGATAAGCATCAGACTACTTATGAAGTATTTTATTTGCCAATAAAAATAGAACTTCCTGTCTTCTCTGCAATTCCCTGTATTTTTTGGTTGTTCTATGATAAAATCACACTCTTTGACTTGTCTCAAGATAAAAACCTATATCCCCAGAAAGGGAAGACACAAGAAGCTGCTGTTAAGACCCCGTTCTGCATGTTTATTTTGTCTTCCTCTCCACCAGAAGCCATCTGGATGCTGCTTTGAAATAGATGGATTATGGATAAAGTTATCAGAAGAGATTAGTGTGATTAGAAAGGCATTAATCCTGTCATGAAGTAATGGTCAAGTATTAACCACAAACAGTTGTTCCTAGAATCATGTTTGTTTTCATTCATTCTGCACCCTCCACTGCATTCTCATTTTGTAATTGCACGTAAGATCTTCCCAAGCAAATTGTCCCAGCAAGGCTGGGAAGCTCCTCTAACAGCTACATTAGAGATGATTATATTACAGTTGAGCATCATGAAAGTGAAATGCTGGCTTCACTAATGCTATTCTGTCATGCTGGCAGGCTGTCGCTTACCATTTGTCAAGGTCAGTGCCTTCACGTTTCAATAGGGTAATAATCTCCATTTCCATAGCACAAGCCATTTAATCACGTTAAAATGCTTCACTAGTATAACCTACTCTCAGACAGAAAGGCACTATTTCCTTTTTACAGGGAAAGAAAAAAAGAAATGAAGGCACTTTATCTAAAGACAAGAAATTTCCACTGTAGAAAGATATGTCTGAAATGATCTCTGTATTGAAGTGCGCCATCAGAACTCACTAGTGACCAGCTACCTGTGCTTTCATGACAGACTGCTTCGCTTCCATAGAGGTACCATTTATGGAGAATCCATTTGCAACAGAGAAGACTCTTTACAGTAATGAGAGAAAGACGGAAGAAACTTTCTTTCTATAGCTTGATGCTTGACTTTGCTTTTACTTTCTAGTGTAGTTAAAATAGTTTCAGCAGTGAGAGAGGAGTCAGAATGACTTTGTCTTTCCAGGATATTCCTTTTCTTTCTTTTAACATGACAGAATACCTACAGAATGAGACACTGCCATGGCTGTGATAGAGAAGCTGCTGCTCTCTAGAATAGAATAGAATGACTATGACAGCGGTGGGAGGACCATAGGCTGTCTCTGTCTCTGCTTCACCTGACATGGTCTGCCCTTACAGTGACATGTTATAGTTTGTTCTTCCACCTCCTGATGTCACCTGTAAATCATTTGCAATCTGAAGTAGCTTTTCAGAGAGACTCAGCATGTAGTTATTTTACTAAACGCAGTGGAAGCTCAAAGGTGTTAGGCATGGTGGAAAATACGGGTCTTGATTCATAGTGATGCTGCTGAAAAAGAAAGCAAATCTACAGTTCTAGTACATCATAACATACAGCTTTTTAAGATTATGGTTTGTAAATAATGCTTTATAAAGTACTAGGAGTTTTATTTTCCCCAAAACTGTTGAAGTCTCCTTTCCTTACTAGCACTAGCAGCAACTGTGAACAATGAACTGAAATATATCACAGAAACTCTTCCAGTAATACACTGCACTACATTTTCTTAGCGTGTGATAAGAAAACTGGTTTTATAGACTAATGTAAACAAGGCAGGACTTTGCACAGCACACGGTGAGGTTTGATGTCCAACAGCCATTCCTTAACTACTCACACATAGCCCAGTATGTGAGACTGCTACAATGAATGCTGGAAGGGATGAACAGCAACCTTTGATCACTCATTGATAAAGGAGATCTGAGTTTAGCTCACACAGAATTCAGGCTGGCTTGTTGAATTTAGCAGTTCTGATTTTGTAAGAAGTATTTCCTAAATTCAAAATTCAGGATGCAAACAAAACCAAATGATCTATTAAATACGGATGTATAGCTTCACATCTGAAGAGAGAGCAAAGAATCTCAATAACACTTCTTTTTTTCTGTTCTGTCAGTTCTTTCAAGTATTTTTAAATACTTAAAAGGGCACAAGGATTTGAAACAGCCATTTGGATTCTAAACAAATGTCAAAATTGTTCAACTGTTTATAGTTCAGACATGTTTCTGTCCTAAGGAAATAGAGGGAAACCAGCCAGCCCCTCAGGGTTCACATCACTGATGGTTTTTTGGCAAGGCATTAAGTCTTTTAGGTCTCTTAGAGGAGTACAGGTCACAAACTGCTCATACCCCATTTATAATTAGTTCAGTGCCTTCCCCTCCCATTCACTCTGGGACCACAGATTCCTATTGCACATCACTAGATCCGTACTGACACTGCCTGAATAATTTGTACAGGATGGGTCAAATTTTGCCTTTACAACATGAGTAACTCTGCAACGTGCCATTTCTCACTGAAACAGTTTGGACCTCTAGGTTGCATAGAAAACAGTATGAGATCTGGCCTTTAGATTCCATATTCCTAAACACAGCTAAGAACACTGACAACGTTACAGATGTGGTGAAACTTCTGAAGTTATCTGAGACTCTCTGAACCAGTTCTTCTTACCCTCAGGTAATCCTTCCCTTCTGGTTTCATCCAAGTGCAGTTTTGCTTTTTAACTCTGAAAGTAAATATATTTATCCCCTCTACTCATCTCCTCAAAATTCCTATCACTAGGCAGACTTTCTCAACAATAAAGACTGTAGATCATGTATCCTTGGAAAGGTCTAGCAGCCTGTTCTCACAGATCGTTCAGAAACTACATGTTACACACACTTGATATTATCATTTGCGTACCCTGCAGATTTTCCATACTAACCCAGCAGAAGTTTACCCTCCTCTCTTGGGAAAGATGTGTCTCTGAGCATCAATATTTTTCTATTGGCAACATAACACAGGTGAAATAGAGGGAAAAGTTCAGCATCTAATGACATAAAAAAAAGTCCCTGTGTTTCCAAGAGCAATTTAATTCAGTGGGAAAATATAGCAGCTTGGGTACATTATAAAACACTGTGGTGAGCAGCTACTCAGAGAGCTGTAGGCAGCGTTTTGCAGCTGGTCCTCCACATCTCACAAGATAATATAATACATACATTGATTGCACTTGATCATGCCAAACTTTGATGGCTACACAAGCGAAAGAACAGAGTGAACGGCATTTAGGAAAGAATGACCAGTCGGAATAGTTCAACTCAGTAACAGCAGAAAGGACTACGCCAAAACCAGTTAGAAATTTACAGTACCTATTGTTTCTCATTCAGTTTTTAGTTAAATTATACAAATTTGTGATGGCATAGAAAATATCTCTCAGTATCAGGGATGGATTAGAAGAAAAAGTACTGCACATATTGTCATTCACATAAAACCAGTATTATTGAATGAAGTAATTTTGGCCATCCTCTCTGTTGGAATTTAATGATAAACAAGAAAAAAGATAGATCTCACTGCCTTTTAGAGATCGGAGTTTTCTTTCTGAATAGATTGTATCAGGCACCGATTTATAATCATGGTAGAAGATTTAAATTGCAAATTTCAGTACTCAGCACTGAGTGTGTTAAAATGTTCATTGCTAACAAATGCTAAGCTTAAGTAGCAAACCAGACAAATAATCTGCAGTCTGTTGTCTATTACCAGTTTCACCTACAGCCAGCAGCAAGTGAAACAGTGCTTATGCATTTTTCCCAACATGATGGTCTGTCTCACCTCACCCTAAACTCTCCAAAAAATATACTGCTGCTATCAAGTTACTTAGGGTATGTCTGCATAGACAACTGCAGACAGCCATGAACTCACTCTGCCTTTGCTCTGAGCTGCCAAGGCCACTCCGGAAGCCATGTAGCCATATTAGTCTTTCACATGAGCTTGGGCACAAAGCCACACTAATGCGGCTGTACAGTTTCCGGCATGGATCTGGCATCAGTCTGCCCACCGTGGCTCATGGGCTAAGTGTGTTCACATCTCCTTGCACCCAGAGCATCTCCACATCCTCTCATATGAATTATACAGTTTTCAGCTCTTTAAATGTAACAAATGAGTCCTGATAGGCAAAATCTAGTGTGGCATAGCAGAGCTGAGCAATGACACAAACCTATTAGAACAAAATGAGCAGTAGTTTTTGTTCAAGAGACATTAAAATGCCAGTGTATTCCCCAAATCAGAGAGCTGTGAAAAAAATTTTATGGGGAAAAGGCTGCTATAACAGAGTAGTTTCTAAGTAAATACTAGACTCTAACAGCATGAGTAAGAATGACCCACTCAGGAACCTGAGCAGAAGGATAAGGGATGGTATTATGGACAGGAATCCCCTTAAAGAAAGACAGGTCTATATTTAGTATTTCATATTTGATTCATCAACAGAACCCCAACAGGAACAAATATTTATTACTACCTGCAGCCTTCAATAAATACGTTTTACTGGCATACACTTGCTTGCATCAGGCACAACATACTCAGAGGAACAAGCTTTACAATTTTAAAAAATACAGATCAAAATAGGTATTTAGCTTGTTTAAACAAAACAAAGTGCTTTTTCTAAAGGGAATATTCACTGGGGTAAGAAACCTGTTGTGACAGCTCCACAGTTCAGTTCTGCCCTGCCAGTTCTTTCCCACAAGCAGTTTCACCGCTTTCTGCCAATCTTGCTCTTAGGAAACTGGGCTCTGCATCTATTACAAGGTAACAGCTTAATCATATTTAAAAAAGGAAGGTGTTTAAATAAAGGATGTGACTTTACATTACATACATAAGTAGGCATAGATGACAAAGATACTTCAGTAAGTTCAGTTTTCGTAAATCTGTGCAATTCTGGCTTTAGCCTGCTTTTCTGAAGTTTTTTGCTTATGCAATTAAATGTGTATGCGAAAGCCCTTAGTAAGAACATTTCAAATAACTTTCCTCTTAATTACACAGAGGGGATGGAAAGCTTTTAAAGAGAGACTTAATTTACCATATGGTCTGTGAAACTATATGGCTGAACACAGGAAAGAAACAATCTATGTGCTTCTAGTATTATCTTGAGAAAGAACAGGGGATTGCAAGCCCCGCCTCTCCTCCAGGCTGCCTCACAGTTCAGCAGCACACACATTTCCTAGATAGTCTTGGAAGATGCCTGAGGCCTGGTGCACGTACTGGTTCAGCCTGCCCAGCACACTGGGAACCAGATCTGTCCTCCCCTGCAGGCTCACTGGCACCTCTGCCAGTTATGGAGCTATCTGCGTACTGGAAAGAATCCATGCCAGAATGAAGCATTACAAATCTCTCAGCAGAGGTAAATTTGCTAGAGTTTGCAACTTTTTTATTACCTGTCACAACAAGATATGAAGTTGTAACAGATCAGTTTCATTAACCACCTGAAAACCAAGTTTCTGGTCTACTGGAAGTGAATCAGTACAAAACTGATAACCTGAGATGATGTGGCAGGGAATGGTAACAAGGACAAAGACTCTCCAAAGGGAGGCAACAGTGAGTTATGGCACAGAACCTGCCAGCCAGAGCTCAGACCAGCAGTCATGCCTGGTACAGACTGCATTTTGTCAGAGGGTTTATATTCTTTCACAGATATGAGAAGATATTGGGAAAGTTGAGTGTTGCTTCTCTCCCAGCGTTTCGCTTCTTGCAGAACATGAAGTCATCGGCATCAGATTTGATTTCAAGTGTTTAAGAAGTTTAGAAAATGAAGTGATGCACAGGCACTGCTGTCTATCAGCTTGTTCTGAAATCTCTACCTGAACGTCTGTGTGCGTGTGTGTGTGTGCGCGCGCGAGCGTGCATGCAACTTTACCATCAACCATAGTGAAAGCAATTCGAGATTGTGTTATTTTCTGGGTAGGCAGCACTATTAGGAAATGCTTTCGATAAGGCCCCCCAGACACACAGATGCTCCCTGGGCGGGAGTGACCGAGCACCTGGCACAGCTCGTGGCTCCTCAGTCTCCCAGACAGAGCCACCTCCTGGCTGCAGGGTGCGACACAGGCGGAGCCTCCACAACTCGCAGGGAAATGCACCGGGTGGGAAGGAAGGATGGTTTAACAAACTTGAGCACCCCGAGCCAGCTGATGAGCAGATGGCTGTCTGAAGACCTGGACCCGTGTCTTTTCAAACATATCGGAGGACTCGGGGCAGGACGCACCGAGATTCACCTCTGTCCCTGTCACATATGTGTGTCCCTCTTTGAAAACCCAAAATATGTGTTGAAACCTTTGGCATATAAGAAAGAAAATATATTATGTGCATTGCAGTTGTTAAATGAGGATCAAGCCCTCTGTCCAAAAAGGAATCAAAGAACTTTAGGTCTTCTGCAGTCCATCTGTCAGGCTTGTTGAGGACATCAGGAAGAGCTCAGGCAAAGCCTGTGCAGCTCTGAATTCACATTTGGCTCCTGCTCTTTCCAAGCGTACTTAATATTCCCATTTCCAGGTTAAAAAATAGTATCTGATGTTTCTATATATAATAAGCACTGTACATCTGCTAACTACAGGGTCTAAACTTTATCTTGTCACCCTCCACTAATGAGTATTCCTAGGACAGGCACAGTCAGACCATTTGTTGTTTTTCTATTTCTTATGTTGCTAATGGAAGAGGCATCCTTTGCCATGTGGCTACCTGTTCCCATTCCTGAGAAGAGCGAACTACGCACAAGGCACAGTAGATACTAGTAGGTGTAAGCAAGGACAAACCTGAGGCAGAGCATGGATGCAAGAAACATGAAGTTTTTTTCAAGATTTTTATGTCTGTGGGAAACAAAAAGTAATGCAGGAGACAAGAGGCATCAGGTGCAGGAGCTTTGGGATACAGCACTTCCAGGTGCTGGGACAATGCTGCGAACAAGGAACGGTATATTGAAGTCTCCTGTTGTTTGACTCATTTCTTCTTCATCCAAGGAAATTTTAAAATAAAGACCATTCAGAGATACCTGGCTCTGTCACAGCTCTCTCCTGTATTCCTAGTGGATACAATCTGTTTTAACTCTATCAGGCCAATAGATGGATAGTACCATTTTTTAGCCATTTCTGTTAAAGGTTGGGTTTGTGTTAGTGATAAGTGCAAGATTTTCTAAGCTATTATCAGTCTTCTGAGTCACACACTTGCCACATTTAACTTGTGCTGCAACCCTTCAGGACAAACTCTAGACTTGTAGACAGGGTATTTTGCACTGACTGACTCTTTTAACCTTTCATTGTCACCTTTCCTTTCTTTTCCAAGTAATTTTTTTACTTCAAAGAGAAGGGTGCATTCATTTCAGTTAGATCTCCTTTTATGGCGCCGTAGCCCTGGCTTTTGTAAACAATAAAAGAGGGTAATTAAAAAGGTAATATAACATAAATGCCATTGCTCCTGAAGGACAGACTGAGAGCATTCCAAATCCACAAGAAAAAAATAGTTTAAATATGCATGCCTATTGGTAAAAAATATAGGGCACCAAAATATAAGTGAACCATAGAATGGTTTAGGTTGCAAAGGACCTCAGAGATCATCTAGTTCCAATCCCTTGCCATGGGCAGGGACACTACTTGCTAGATCAGATTGCACCATAGCCCCATCCAACCTGGCCTTGAACACAGGGATGGAGCTGCCACACCTAGGCAACCTGTTCCAGTGCTTTGCCATCCTCATAGAAAGGATCATGTAGAAATGACCATGCTTGTAACAAAATTCCACAAAACAAAGACCAAGAAAGGACTATACAAGATGTAATTACATGCAGAGCATTCTTTGGCTGCAAAAACCTGAAATTTAAGTATGCAACAGCAAGTGATGGTTAGTTTGTTATACTGGGAGAGAGACTCATAGTGTCTTGAAGGTAGTTAATCCCTCTGAAGATCAATGAAGTTTCTTCTTTCTTCCTCAGAGGATGGAGTCCATCAGTTCTAACAATGTAGCTCAGAGATTCACCCCAGACACACCTGTAGAGCTATCGCAGGCTGTCACATTGGCTCTTATCTATTGTGCTCTTGCTCCTCCTGACATCTCTAAAAGCAACAGAGGGTCTAAAGAACTAAATGTTTTAGGGAAGACCATATGACTGCTCCAGTCTTTTTCTTGTCCACCTTATTAGATCACTTCCTCATGTGAGCAGCTTGTTCCCTTGGAAAACTCTTCTTCCATCTCTCAAAAAAATCTCTTAACATTTTTTATGTTGATGTTCTCCAGCTGCATAGGGCAGAACCTGGTCTGAGTCTGTGATCATATGGCCAGTTTCAGGCACAAAGCACCATGACTCAGCTTCACTCTGTGGAAAACCATGAGAAGGAAGATGTAAACGTAGATGGTTTACAAATAAAATTAGTGCTGGGTTGTGTTAATTTTCAGCAAGTCTCAGCAATGGGAAGTATAGAAATTAATTGTTTTCTTAAAGTGGAAGATGAGGTTTTGCTGTATGTATGAGATTCCAGAAGCTAAGTCTTTAGGAAAGGCTTTGAATATTGCAGGATGTTTTCCTAAGATCTGGTAAGAAAAAGTTGGTTTTGTTACTCTCATTCCCTCTTTATATCTGCTGTCAACATTGTTTATGTGAGAGAGCTCTTGGCCATCCAGCTGGCATTTGTGACTGTAGACAGCTGGAAGAGAGTCAGAGGAGGAAAACCCTATCCTATATTACACCCATCCACTGCAAAGGCAGACAGCATGCACCATCCATCAGTACCAGGATCTAGATCATTCATTTTGCTACTGATAACAGTGGCACCATTAAAGGTTCCGCCTTTAATGTACTAACAAATCATTTTCACTTCCAGCTGAAGTCAGGCGTATATTATTGGTTCACTGGAGGCACTTTTTTTCCTCAGTATTCATCACACAACAGCACATCTCTCAGAATATTGCAGAAACCTCTCCATTAACTGTGCTTTTCCATCCAAATGATACAGTGTAGTTTACATTGTTTAGACTCAGGGTAAGCTTTCAGATACAGCGGGTTATTTATTCCCTATATTTAACTTCTAGTTCACTTGAAAAGTCCTTTCATTACAAGAAAAAAACATTAATTAAAAAAACACCACATTCATCTTAAAGCAAATACCACCTACATGAGGTATTGCAGAAATGATCGTTTTGATTAAAAAACATGTTCACACCTCTACTATAGATTCGAATGCACAGCAGCCACTAAACGCTTCTGGCACATTGACATTAATCCAGTTTCAACTAAAACAGCAGTGATGAGAGGTCTGATTTAGGACATTTCAGAAGTTACTGAAACAATCATCCTCACTTACCTTGAGACAACCAGTGGGAGAATCAACATTTTCAGCATTCTCATCAGTAACTCACCAGGAAACTGGAAATAGCTGATTTCCTAGAAATACATGGAGAAATGCTTATTGTTTTGAGATAAAGACTAGCTGTCTGCACGAGTCCCAACTATAGCTGTGGATCAGTTAACACTGGTAAAACCTGCAGCTTTGCTATTTGGATTGGCAAAGACAGTAGGCTTTAAAAGATAATTTAAAAATTAATTAGGTTACATATTGTGTTGCAATTCAACAAACACACTGTGTTGTTTGTTCCTTTGCAAAAGAAGACAAAACTGAAACATGCCATCTCCTGAGGGCTGCTGTTAATAGGGTGCCATGAAAGTTCTCTTCATTCTGCATTTTGAACATTTTCCTAGATGTGTGAAGTTACTGCTTGGACAAAAAAAAAAGTTGTTCAGACAGCAGTTAGCAGTCACATTTACCAAGTGCCATATTTTTAACCCAGATATGTATTCTGTGCTCAGACACTGCATTCAGTGCTGCATATTACCCTGTCTGCTCTGTTCAGCAGAAAAAAAGGTACCTACAAAGAGCTCAGCTGAAGTATGCTGGAGGGGAAATTCCCAAGCGATCTGCTAATGATGGGAAACCTCAGATGTATTAAAAGACCCCATCACTGGTGTAATACAAACATCTGTAACTCTGTACAGCTGGTGGTGAAAAATACTCCTATGGTTTTCTTTAGACATACGTATTTCTAAGTAACACAAACCCTGATGAATACATTGCACTACCAGTAAGATGCTACATTTCACACCCACTGGTGTGATAGATACTATGGATAATAATTCCATACTTGCAACATTATAATATGTTTAAATTTATAAGCTGTCTAACCCTTTGCAAATGCATTATATGAGAATCTGTGAAGACTCAAAGAACAGCAGATGAAATTAAATCTAACAGACACATATACATGCTTTTTGCCTTCAGAAGTCCACCCTGAAGTTCCACAAGCTACTGTGTTTTTCTTAACGTAAGTAGGTATTTTCTCTCTAGTGATACCTGCTGCGCCACACCACACTTACCTGCTGGGAGAGTCGCCTTGTCCTCAGGAAGAATCCAAGAAGACAGCCAATGGTGACTGACAAAACTGAGAGAATGAGCAAACCATTTCTTTTACAAACATCCTTGATCCGAGCGAGGATTGCATCAAGAGCCACTGCCATGCTGCCCTCCGTGCTCTTTGGAGAAGAATCAGCATCCCATGGAGAGAGAATTCACTCACTCCTCTTGGTTGGGTGGACAGATCTAGCTCTGTATAGATCAGATCAAAGCACTTCCAGTTCTGCTTAGCTGACCTGCAAGGTCACCCCTCTGCCAATAGCCACCAAGCAAGCAGCTGGCATTATTGTTCCAAATTAATACCAACAATCCTATTATCAACTACATCATTAAGAGCCTGGAAGAAGATTAGGCAGCTCTGGAAAATTAGAACAGAATGCAGTAGTATTTCTAAAACAAGACTGATTCAAAACAAAGTGACACTCCTGGAAGAAAGACAGTGAGGGCATTCCTTGGTCTCCCCAGTTTGGGGTCTGGACATTCAAACCTCAAAATTGAACAGTGCAATTCATGCATTCAAATGGATAAGGGTGACATTACTGCAGTCGTTCTAAAGGGCAGAGCAGGTAACATTTTGAGCTGGACTATCACAGCAGGGCAAGCTAGGTGAAACTGAATTTCAGTTCAGAAGTGGGCTTGGGATTTTTCGTTCTCATCGTGCAAAAAGGCTGAATGAGTAGAGCAAGAGACACACCTGGAATGGAGAATAGCTGACCACTGGAACATGCAAGGACACCTTTTGGAATTTGGCTTTTGTTGTCCTGGAAGTGAAATGATTTCACTTTTCTTCCAACCACTCTGTTGATTAGGGCAGGGCCAATTTACTTTCAGGGGATTATCAGACTAAGCCGTGGGGACTGGTTTCTTTTGCCGTGTCTGCATTCAATGCCAACACTGACTTTCGTACAGGTGAATCTCTGATAAAAATACACTATAACCATTCAGCACATCACACTTTCTCACCAAAACAATTACAATTGAAAGCTTCTGGGTTACTGTAAGATTATGAACGATTTTATGGAAAAGAATACCACAAACTTGTGTGTTTACAGTAGTGAAATTCACACAGCAGTACAGCACTTGCTGCTAGGTGTTCACGTATGATTACAAATCTCTTTAGAGATTAAGCCGTTCCATCTGCGGGAAGGATATGAAATAGGTGCAGTTACATCAAAGCGCTATCAAACGACAGGGATCACAGAACACTTTATTAGACTTACAAAAACCTCCACGAAATCATCCCGGCTGCTGCAGGTGGAGAGCCGACCCTCGGTTTTTCGGCTAGGACCTCCCCGCGCGAGGCGAGCATGGAGCGGCTGGGGAGAGGCCCCGAGCGCCGCAGGCTCAGCCCCGGGCAGGTTCCGGGGCACCAGCCCGAGTTCCACCGTCGCGGTGCCAAGTGTCTATCCCCGCTGCGTCGCTGGGCGTTGCCAGTTTCTCCCGCACGGCGGCGGCGGGAGCAGAGCAGGAGTCTGTCCACGCTCCCTGGGGTGGTGGCAGCAGCCCAGGGCCGGCAGCAGGAGCGCGGGGTGGGCGGGGAGGGGTGGGGGCAACATGGCGGCGCGGCAGCTGCTGGTACTTCGGCGGGGCTACAGCAGCGNGAGGCGCCGCCGGGCGAGGCCCCGTGCAGGGCCCGGCGTGAGGCGGCCTGCGGGCAGCGGGCGGCGGGCGGTGCTGCTGGTCGCAGCGGGTTGCGAGCAGGGGAAGCTTGCGACTGTGGCAGTGGCCATGGACTTCTGGGGCCGGCGCCAGGGTGTCGGTGTTAAGGAGAGGATAGAGATAGTGTGTCACTCAGCCCTCCAGTTCGCTGCAGCCGCCCTCGAGGGCTGCGGTTGCCTTCTTGATGTGTGTCGGTCCCAGATCACAGCGGAGAGGAGTGATTGTGCTTTTGAAAGCTTAAGACTGTAAGGCTGCTGCTGAAACACCCCTTCAGGTTGCAAAGTAACCTGTGTGAGCGCAATAGTAATGGGATTATTTTGTATTAACAGGGCCTCAAGTTGCTCCAGAGGAAGTTCAGGTTAGACATTAGGAAAACTTTACTGAAAGGTTTATCAGCCTTGGAACAGGCTGCCCAGGGAAGGAGTCGAATCGCCATCCCTGGACGTGTTTATTTGTGAGGGTCTGGAGCCGTGTTCCTACATGGTTTAGAGTTTGGCTTGGGACAGTTGGGTTAATGGTTGGACTGGATCTTCAAGGTCTTTTCTAACATAAATGAATCTGTGATTCTGTGTTTTTCATGTTTAGGCTGTGAGGAAGATGACAAAGATGTTTATTAGAAAATTTGCTGCAAAGAGGAGGTGTTCAGCACCCAGCACTGATGCAGGAGTGGCTACTGAACTAAACCTTCCTTATGTGTAGCTGCTTCCTCCTTGCAATGGCTCATTTTACTGTATTCATCTAAGATAGTCTTCACTGCAGCACTTTTATAACAAGTCAACATGGCTTACTTCCTTGCTTTCCAACAACCTTATGCTGTCATGGCCATGTCCATGTATTATTTTATTCTCCCATAAGAAACATTTGAGCCATTTGGATAATATGGGGTATAGGGAAAGACAGGGAAGAGGGGAGTCAAAGACAGTCTGCTGTGTAATAAACTCAGGTTTCATTGACACTTTTGCTACTAAAGCGCATGTCTCTCTGTTCCTCTTCAGACTGCCGGTTCCCAAACTAGAAGATACTATTAGGAGATACCTGAACGCCCAGAAACCGCTTTTAAATGATGACCAATTCAGGTATGGACAGACAAGATACCTGTATCGCAGTTTCAAGTGCTGCTTCAAAGCTTTGAAGCCTATATTTAAAATGAAAATATATGGCTTGTGACAGCATTTTGACACTCATATTGATTGCTGTAGGAAGACTGAAGAACTTGCTCATCGTTTTGAAAAGGGAATTGGAAGGGAGCTGCATGAGCAACTGGTTGCTCAAGACAATCAGAACAAGCATACTAGTTACATCACAGGTATGTCTACACACTGTAAATCATCATGCTTGGTACCACACAGCTCATAGTGCTAGACAGGAAATAGGCTGAAGGTCAAGCTCTGCACTCCACAAACTTGGAATAATGTTCTGTGAATACTCTCTGCAACTGGAACAAATTCTGATGGAAAGAATGCTCACCATCTAACTTTGGTATACCAAAGCTCAGGATAGATGGATATTGAGGAAACAGGACGTTTTTTCCCGAGTTAGTGTATTTATATAAATATGACTTCTATTTTTATATAGGTTTCTATTTTTTTCTTTTTTTCAAGCTATTTATGTTTGTGTTGATAGTGGAGCTTAACTGGTAACTCCTTTAAGGAAAACAAATAACTTCCAAACAATTCAAACAATTGCACATTAATTTCTATGAACACTCTACACTGAGGAAAAGCGGGTGTGTCAGAGAACACGAGTAAGACTTGGGAGGCATAAGTGGTCAGCAGCTTGAACTTAAAACCCTCAGAAACCACAAAACCATATTCTTTTTAAAAGCGAACAAAAAAGAGCAATGAAAGAGGAGAATGAAAGAAAAATCAAGAAAGGGAGACCTAGCATATAATTTTAAATTGTTCTTCCTTATTATTGCTTCTGCTGACTTCCAAATACAAGTGTATTTTACATTTCTATCCGCACTGTTTCCTGACTACCTGTAACAGTGTTAACTGCTAACAATTCGATAGAGAATACCAGAATATTTCACAAAAGCTTTTACTCAGTTTATCTTCTCACTTTGACCGAATTTTGGGGTTTTAAACTGGTGGCTTTATGGTGTTTGGAACACTAACCAGCATGCTGCTTTAAGTCTAGGAACTGTATGGTGTTTGTATTCCTTTTTCTTTAATTATTATTCTTTTTTTGCCTCATAAAAAACCTGTTCCACCTGAAATTGGTTTCTGAAAGTATGTACAGACGCCTCCATGCCGGACTTCCAAGTCTGAGGTTTTAAAGGCTATGTGATGATGAAAATTGTGGTTTTAAAATGGGGTGAATGCTAGTTACTCAACCTGTGAGGACTTGGAATTAAAATTATAACTTAGTTATCTAGCTGGGACTAATCGAGGCTTGAAATAATAATTTTTAAAACATCAGCTGCCTTGAGATTAAGTTGGTGTGCACTCACTTTCTTGGTCTGTAACTAGTCAGTGTGCAATACCAGAGCTTGTTGTGTTTGAAGCTGTTGATAGTGCTGAAATAGAACCTACTGGAAAAAAACCCTTCTCTGTCTATGTCCCTATGACTTTTGTTTGCTTGAGGGCAGGTGTGAAGGTGTGGCTACGTTTTAGAGCTATGAGTCCCTTGGTTTTGGCAAGCACAAAGCCTTTGGCTCACATTCGTGCTTCTTGGTATGACTATCCAAAAGACCTGTGGGTATCAAAACATGATTCTGCTTTCTGAAGTCTGTTCTGAGCCCAGAAGAGTAACTGTGAGGTCCCTTCTAAACCTCATTATTTTGCCCTCCTGAGAGACCAGTTCATCAGTGTCAAGAGTTTTGCCCTATGCTGATCATTTTTACTGGATAGAGAAAAGGCATTAGGAATGCAAGGCAGCAAGTGTAGTTGTTGTAATACTGCCAGGAATGAGGGAAAGAGTGGGTCAGAAATGACAGTGGTTTCAAAGAGAAGTGTGCCTCCAGTAACAGTTGCAGAAATTAATAGGTTAAGAGTAAGTAATGGCATGTTCCACTCCAAATACAAGGTATGCACCAAAATACAGTGCTGGGGAGCTGTATCATACAGGAGTTGTTAAAATTTATAGCTGATCTGTATAGAAAACACAGAAACTGACCCTTGTTGCTAATGGCATTGGCAGTCTTGATCTGGATTGTTCTAAATACAGTATTTTTACTATTAGCCAACAGTACCTTTCTTCATAATTGGAGGTTGGGAGAATCCTTTGGGGAATTATTGCATACGTTTGTCATGTTTGTGTGCTCTTAAGTAGGTGTTTATTCATGATCACTGTTGGAGACAGTGATCCACTGGTCTGACTTGGTAAGCTGCTTCTGTGTTCTGACCTATTTCTCAACTCTGCATTTTCAGGTCCCTGGTTTGACATGTACCTAAAAGCACGTGAACCCGTTGTTCTGAATTTTAATGCGTTTATGTCTTTTAATCCTGATCCGAAAGCTGAATATAACGATCAGCTTATACGAGCTACAAACATGACTGTTTCTGCTGTGCGCTTTATGAAGACCTTCAGGGCTGGGTATCTGGAGCCAGAGGTTTTTCACCTCAATCCGGAAAAAAGTGACACTGACATCTTTAAAAACATTATCCGATTTGTGCCTTCTTCACTTTCATGGTTCGGTGCCTACATGGTCAATGCATACCCCCTGGATATGTCTCAGTACTTCAGGCTTTTCAATTCTACGCGGCTGCCTAAGCTCAACAGAGATGAGCTTTATACGGATGAGAAGGCAAAACATTTACTAGTACTGAGAAATGGTAATTTTTATGTATTTGATGTTATTGATAGAGATGGAAATATGCTGAAGCCTTCTGAAATACAGGCTCACTTGAAATATATCCTTAGTGACAACAGTCCAGCCCCAGCCTTTCCTCTTGGCTACCTCTCCAGTGAAAACCGCGATACATGGGCATTGCTGAGACAGAATCTATTGGATAGTGGCAATGAAGAAGCTCTTCAAAAAGTAGACTCTGCTGTGTTTTGTTTAAGTTTAGATGATTTTCCTGTTAAAGATTTTGTGCACTTGTCCCACACTATGTTGCATGGAGATGGTGCTAACCGCTGGTATGATAAATCCTTTAATCTTATCATAACTAAAGATGGCACTGCAGGAGTTAATTTTGAACATTCCTGGGGAGATGGTGTGGCTGTGCTCAGATTCCAGAATGAGGTTTTCAAAGACAGCACTACATTACCGGCCATCAGCCCTCAGTCCCAGCCTGCTGCAGTAGACTCTTCTAGAGCAGTACAGAAACTTGACTTTAAGCTGAATGATGCCTTAAAAGCTGGAATTTCCAAAGCCAAACAGAAATTTGATGCCACTGTGGAAACACTGTCTCTTAATCTGATTCAGTTCAATGAAGGGGGCAAGGAACTTCTGAAGGAGAAGAAGGTAAGCCCAGATGCTGTGGCTCAGCTTGCCTTCCAGATGGCTTTTTTTCGGCAATACAATCAGACTGTTGCTACATATGAATCTTGTAGTACTGCAGCTTTCAAGCATGGTCGTACAGAAACTATACGTCCTGCCTCTGTCCATACAAAGAAATGTTCAGAAGCTTTTGTCAGGGAACCGTCCAGACACAGCACTGAAATGCTTCAGAATTTGATAGTAGAGTGTTCAAAATACCACGGCCGTTTGACAAAGGAAGCTGCTATGGGTAAGTAGGAATAAAATGCTTGTTTTTGCACTGAGAAGTCCATGAAGGTTGCTGTAAATTTTTACTTCAGAATGAAATAGTTTAATTTTGATGGAGCTCTAAACATTGGGTAAACTTGCTAAAAACAGTAGAAGATTGCAGTTAAAAATGCATTCTTGAAGACTGTTTTTCATGGAGTGAGGAGAAAGTCTCTGTACTTCCCACTTTACTGTTAATGTTTTGAGAATTTTTTATACTCCAGGTTTTCCCCTTATAGCAGCTGAGCTCTTGCAAAGACTTGAAATGTACTCCTCCCCAAGACAACCAGGAACTTTGGCTCTGTGTCTGAGGAGTCCCTATTATCCCTGCAAGGAATAAAGGCCTTAACAGCTTCCAAATCAAATCCATTCTTTGGCTGTGTATTTTTCTAAATGCATCTTTCTAAATTGTCTTTCCCAGCAGTGTAACTTGGATTTAGTAAAACTAACTGTTGCACAGATAATCTAAAATTTGCCTTCTTTTGTTGATGCAAGAGCCTCTTCCTCTTAAGAAATTTTAGGAAACCCTTTCTCTCTTTTAAACGACTTGGATGCATCCACAATAAATAGTTGATCAAAGAATGTGATGTATTGTTAAAGTTGCCTGTTAATGTTACACTTGGGTTTACTATCCTGATTCCTGGGTGAAGCTAACAGTAAAACAGCACAACCTAATTGCTTAGGATATCTGCACTAAAAATGTATGGAATCTGGAAGTAATTCTTGCTAATATGAAAATGAACCCCAGTTCTTCAGGCCTCCTCTTTTGCAGATGATAAAACAATGTGATGTTTAAGTGAGTTGACTTGCCACAGCAGTTACTCCTCTCTAATACTTGGGGTTTTTTGTTTCAACAGGTCAGGGATTTGATCGACACCTCTTTGGGCTGCGCTATTTAGCCTCATCCAAAGGTATTGCACTGCCAGATTTCTATCAAGACCAAGCCTATGCTTGGATTAACCACAACATCCTTTCTACAAGCACATTGTTGAGCCCAGCTGTGCAGTTGGGAGGGTTTGGCCCAGTGGTGTCTGATGGCTTTGGTGTAGGATATCAGGTACATAATAACTGGATAGGTTGTAATGTTTCCTCTTACCCAACTAGGAATGGTAAAGAATTCCTTCAGTGTGTACATAAGTCGCTAGAAGATATCTTTAGTGTTTTACGGGGCAAGAAGATTGGTAGTTAAAAACATGAGAACACTTTACAGTTGCAGTACAAAATGCAGACTGTCTAGCATACTAATCAGTGTTCAGCGTGGCTGAGGCTTCCCAGTTATAATGGGTTAATTGGCTTCTTTTGTCTTCTTTGAGTTTGAATAATGTTAAATTCACTGTGAAATATGGTCATTCATTTCTTTAAAATAGATACAAATCAAAATTAAATAACATCCATCTGTTCCAACAGATCCATGTGTTCTTGAAACACATTATTTCAAATAAAAAGTGTTGTTACTAGGTTCATGAAGTCAGAACCATTAGCATTCGGACAGACTGTAGTACTGTGATACCAATATTAATATTTTTTTTAATTTTAAAAAGCAATAATTTTAAATATGAAAGAGCAGTTCCATTTGCACTCATGCACTGAGCTTGCTTACTGATTTGTCACTTTTCTCTTGAAACTTGAATCCATATGAGAACAGATTGTGCCTCAACTACGTGAAGTCTTTCTGCTATAAGAGCTCTTTAAGGAATAAAAACTGAAGTGGGAAGCTTTAAGTAACCTGCAATCACCACCTGTGTTGTTAAATTGACTGGAAAAGACTGTTCTAATAAAGCTATATATTAATAACCACAAGCTCTTTTAGTGTCATGTCACAGTTATACAGTGTGAGTACTCCCTGTCAGTAGCTCCTCCTACTTCTGAAGGTTGAAAGAATTGTGGATGCCCCTTTCCAGAAAGCCTTGAAGTCCATGCTGCATGGGGCTCTGGGCAAATGACACAAAGAGATGTCTGCCCATGGCAGGAGTGTTGAAACTAAGTTATCTCTGAGGTGTCTTCCAACCTAAGCCATTCTAGAATACTACTATACATACTACATAGCCATTCTGTGAATACTACTGGAAGTGTTCAGCAGTGTTGCCTCTACACTTCCATACATGAAGTCTGTCCATGTAAACCTGTGGCTTAAAACCCACTAATCTTTAGGGTTCTCTCTTCTCAAACTTCCTCTCACAGTGGAAGAGAAACCTCAACCAAACATTTTCTTGTTTCCTACTTGTTCTGTCAGCTAGAACTTTGAATGCTGTTTTATTGTAGCAGATGCCAGTCTTAGTGTCTAGAGATGCAGCTCCTGCATTGGGGCTTCTTGCAGAAATTCTAAAGACTGAGGCTCACTAGAACTCTTGGAAAGACTGAGGAGAGATTAAGCACACAGTAAAAAGCAGTGCTGTGAATGTGAGATGAAACCAGTGCAGACAAGTTTCTTGTGGGCTGTTAACAAGTTGGATTCTGACAGCTACAAAGTGGGTGATGGCAAAAAAAGGGAGAGACCAATGTCTGGAAGCCAAAGGCGCTCAGAGTTGATGGGATCACAGCACAGACACCCTTTGAATGAGAGATAGCATTCTGAATCTTGTGCAAAACCAGGTATGTATAACTTGAACTCTGCCTTTTAAATTCTCTTGACCTACACTGTCTTCTGATAAAGTGAATAGCACAGCAGCGTTTGCTTCTCTGTCCTTCAGCACAGCCCACTGTGCCCTGGAAAGCCAAACATCAGCAGAATGTAAAAGTCTGAGCATCTGAGCATGGCAGAACAAGTCCTGTGGCTCAGAAACCTATTTGCCTTTACTCTCCCTTTGGATATCTCAGTTTCCAAGCTCTCCCAGCGTAGTCTTTACAGAAAGTCGAGCAGCAAGGTGAAACTTGATAGTGAAGGTTACTAAGTGTCATCAGTGAACTCATTGCAGTATATTTACTTAACTGGCAGCTACTAAAGATTTACCTTTCCCCTTGAACAGTTAACACGGTCCCTTTACTGATAGAGCCATTGCCTGATGATAGTGGTGAGTAAAAAGACTTTGCATACTTACGACAGAGAATCAAGCATGGGTACTTCTTGGTGACATACCATTGAAAACTTAGAGCCTTTGTCTAAGCAGCTACAGCAGTTAAGCTACACTTCACCACAAGCATACATATTCCCACCAAAACCCACACAGAAAATAGCACAGTTCAGTCAAGTGTACATACACTGTTTTCAGTTTGTACTGAGTCCATTTCAAAGAGCTCTGTGGAAAATACTTTATTGGGGCATGCTGGGGACAGCAAGTACAACTTAGGTTTCCTTTAGCAAAGTACAGCCATATCAAAAGTAACTCCAAGGAGACTGTCTCTCTGATGTTTACAGCTCCTTTATCAATAAGCCTATCAAGAATTCTTAGGGGTATGAACTTCAGCATTTCACAAATTTATGGGTAACTTCATAGATTCCAACTGATTCCTTTGTTTTTTCATCATAGTCATTCCAATCCTATATAAAATAAGATTTCACAGTATTAGTCACAGAGGATAGGATGCAATCATGTCTAAAAACCAAACTGGAATTCAAACTGAAAATAAGCCTTACTCAAAATTTGGATCTTAGATTTCTGTAGAAAGCACTGTGCAGTCACTAAAGCTAAGCTCTACAATCTGCAAGAAGCAAGACCACTGGCCTAAAAGTGAATTTCAGTTTTTATTTTAATGACTAAATTTTTCTTTTATAAGTAATCCACACTGTGTAGTGGACAAGACAGCAGCCATGGCAGATGAAAGGATTATCTATCATTTACAATACCCTCATCAGGTGGGTAAGCAGATCCCTGCCAAGTAGGATACCAGGGAACAGATGTGACCTTGAGATTCTTGGTCACAGCCAGGGAAGATATGTAATGCTGATGTCGCTACCCTGAGCACTGAAGGGCAGTGACTTTATATTAATTTTTACTATGTTTGTGCACAAGAAAAAGTGTAAGCATCTTGTTAGAAAAATCAGTTCACCACTCTGAATAACCCCAGCCACTTTGTATTCCAGGTGTTTGCTCTTGGAGCGACTTAAAAGTTGTACTTCTACATTAGCTGCTAAGCTGCCAAATGTGTCCTTCTAAAATGACACTGTTAGTAATGCTGGTTGCTCAGAGTTAATTTAGTTTCCCTCTCCAGCTATGAACATCCTGTGCCTGCATGAAACAGCAGAACTAGCCTCTTGCATGGCAGGGTGTATAGTTGGGACGAGTGAGTTAGGCAAACAGCACTAGACCATTTGATTTACTAATGAAACCAAGACAACGTACCTTTTCTAACAAGTTAATGTCATTGAAAGGTGTGCCAGATTCTGCACCTTCAGCTGCAAACCCTGCCTGCAAACACATTTACAGTAACTTTTTAAGGATTTTAAGGATACAGTAACTTTTTAAGTAAAACTTAAGATAAGATTTACTAAGAAAATAATACATATGATCATTGCAATATTTCAAGAAACAAATGCTTATTGTATTTCTTTTAAATTAGGGAGAACAGTCAGGCTTTTGCCTGATTAAGTCTCTTTATAAGGTTTGTGAATTGGGAAGATTCAGTCTAAGCAACAACACTAAACTGAGGGAACACTACTCCTCTATCTTTCCTACCAAAAAGGTATTTTTGAGTATTACAGATATTGATAAAACTGAGTTTTCTATGTTTATGTTCCAACTTTGTGTTCATAATCCATGCAGCCATTACATACAATGAGCTTACACTGCAAGAAAACAATAGAAAATGAGGGAGAGAGTTAATAGTTTTGGCTTAAATATTATCAGAATTCAAGCCACTCTGGAGAAAGAACTGCTTTTATTTTCATACAGAAGTGACTAGCAAGTGTTAGGTGAAAGGAGGATCTGCTGGCTGAAGGTACAGATTAATATATCCAGTCTTTTCAAAAGAGAAAGTTCTTCACTGGTGTTACTGTTGCTGTAAAGAGTGGAAGGAAAGTATGGTGCTAAGAAGTAAATGGTGTATCAGTGGAATACAGCACAAGAACAAAGTGTAGAAGCAGCTCTCTCATTTGGAGGTTATAAGCCTGCAAATTAAGTTTTAGTAGTTTCAAAAGTGAATTTAACAGTCTCAGACATCTCTACAGCATACAAAGATTTCACACTGTCATTTCTAACTACAAAATGTTATTAACAAGTGGCTAAAAGCAAAGGTAGCTTCTTCCTGTTTTTCAGCAAGGGATCAATGCTTGCAATTGTGATGAAGTCCCCAATAGTGCCAGTCAGACATCTAAGAGGGTGTGAAGCAATCCATGTGATTTTAGAGTATTTGAAGGAAAGGTTAAGCAGTTGGGAGTTAAGAGAAACCATGGAGTGTGGCAGATGTAACAAAAGCAGAGCTATCTCCAAGGCACAGGGTGATTATGGCTTTTACAGAACTGTCAGGAACCATTTCAAGGGAACTGCTAGGGATGGTGAGAAGTATCAGCACCATGGGACAAAAAATGCAGAGCTGCAAGTATATAACAAACACTAGGAAAATAAAAGAAGTCCAGTTTTTGCCACCTGGAGATATTCTCCAGCCCTCTAAGGAACAAGAAGTAATGTGACTGGAATTACAAGCTTCTGCCCCACTCAGCGGGCGCCGCATTCTTACAGCTTTGGCGGCAGAGACTCGATTAATCCCCCGCAGAAGCGAGCTGGGACAGGCAGTGCCTCGTCTGCCCTCTGCTGACTGCCGAAGGCTGAACACTCCAAAGAAGCCAAAATGCCCTCTGTGACACTGCTGAATGAATTTTAAGAGCTTCAGCTACTTGTCCTAGCTGTACCACAGAGCATAGAAGCTTAAGAATGTTTAAAAGACATTTAATAAAGAAACATCTGTATTTTAGCTGAAGCATTCACTTGAGGGGCAAGGACAGGAAAGGAGCTGAGCTATACTCGTGTAAACCCCCAAATTACATCTGATTTGCAGCTGATGTATTTACCGAAGCACATTAAACAAGAAAGGTAAGTAACGTGGGGAAAAAAATGGCCTGAGAACACACAAGTGCCTCGTTTGAATTTGTTGCTGCTACTAGGTAGGAAAAGAGGGTTTATATGAGAGAATCAAGGGCTACTTTCTCCTCTTACAGAATGAAAAAAGAAGGGTTTTTTTTGAGAAAGCTACTATAACTTCAGTAAGACTTGCAAGCATTAACCCACTTGGAACTGACTTCAGGTATGGCTGCATTACATCTGTCAAAAAGTAAAAAGAAAAGGCAGCAATGCCTGCAAATATTGTTTGGAGCTATTCAAAAGCCAGATGTAAAGTTGTAGAGAAAACAGGCTGGCTTGGATCACATTAAATAGTAGATTATAGAGCTGTTTGGAACTGCAGAAGCCTTTATATTTCCTCATTTATGTATCATGAAACTCACTGCAAGATCTGCTCCAGGATTCAAGCATACTCTCCACAATCTGCACAGGCCACACATTGGGAATATATTAAAAGCTTTATTATATCTATGAAGTATTTGTCCAGCAGGTAAAAATTAAACTGACAGCTCTAATGCAGAGCTCTAAAACCTCCCATGTTTTGTATCCACAGATTTTTCTTGAAGTGTAAGTTCCTAGATGGGTCTGTAAAGCTTTCAAACAGGAATAAAGCAATAACCATTCTGTTCCTCAGAAAAAAGTGCTTCACTCAAACAAACAGAAAATGAAAAGATCTCCTGCAGCACATTGCAGTAGTTTTATTTATACCAAATTCTTTGTAGGATCAGCTTTTTTTGGTCTGTTTCTTAGCACAGTGTCACAGTCTGAGGGAAGGATAAGATAGGTTTATATTTATCAGTCTATTTACAGCTAATCCAACTGGAATAATGGGTTAAATATAGTAGGGAGTTAGCTTGCATACAGCATGACCACGCACAAGCAAATGAATAGCTGAAGACTGGCTTGGTCCCCAAGAAACCCTTTAACTCTGAACCTTAAGATCTACTTTGCAACAGTCTTTAACTGCCATCATCTTCAGTCTTTGCTCTGAGCAAGATTCTAATGGAAAAATGCCAGTATTTGTTTCCTGCACCTTTGGTGATGTCAAATTTAAAAGCAAATTTGATTTTTTTTTTTTTAGAGGCTATATACTGACAACTGTTCATAACCTGAATTTCATTTACTCTCTATAACAGACCAAGAAGGAAAGTGGTGTCGTCCTGAATGTGGCTGTCTGATGACTCAGGTCCGCCTTGCAAAAGACTCCCTTCTGCAATAATCTGAGCAGCAAAGACCTTTGAGATGAGCAGTGCTGAGTCACCTGCAAAGCATGGTGAGTACAGTTCCACAGTGTTTATTTTATATTTTACTGGCACAAAGAAATCCAGAGTTAGTGTTAGCTGCTTATTGTTAGGGTTCCTTATGAAGTCAAATGAACTGTAGAAGAACTGTGGAGAGAATGAAAAACAGGAGGTCTGGGACACTCCTGGAAGAGCAGAACCATCTCAAATAGTGTGGATTTTGTCACAATAGGAGGTGTAAGAACACAAATAATAACTCACCTGTGGCTGAAAGTCAACTGGTTCCAGACCTCGGCATTCAAACTCCACTATTGTTTTGAATTTCTCACTGTCTTCAGCCTGTAATTGAGTCAGAATACCATCATTTTACATCTAGCAGAGCAAGACAGTTACAAGTATTAGTCAAGGAATAAATTGCTTTAAAGGCAGTACTGTCAGCTCTGCTGTGCCACATGATGGCAAAATCCTAGGCCTCATCTAATAGGTGGTAATTAACTAGAATGTCTTAATCCTCCCCAAGGAAGGAAACTAATACGGGCATTACATAATGACCTCTCACTGGAGTGATGCCATGCTTCTGAAATGTATCATAGGTTAGTCTGCACTTGAGACTGTGTGCAGGAGCCTACAAGAGACCATTTTGTGTCAAAGAACACTGGCTTTTTCTGTTCTTGAAAGAGAAACATGATAATAAAGCAAAACCGTGAACATATTATTACATTTAGTTATTTTCCACTTGTTATATATGAGAGAAAACAAACTTACGTTGTAAGATTTGATTGTTTGACTTAAAATCTCTAAAAAAAAGAAACAAAGAAAATCAGAAGTGTCAAAGCATGTGGCATTGTGTCTCTGGTGCAATGCAGTTTTCTTGCTTCTCGGCAGAGAAGTGTACAAGATACCATTTTATTACCCCACAAATGCAAAAAAAACAACCAAAAGGCATGCTTTTGTGAAATAACATTGCGGACATGGGTATTGTTTATGCAAAAAGCTGAATGCACCAAGAGGCCTTGCTGTCAGCCTCACAAGCATGATGACAAGTATGAACCTGTTGTGAATCCAAGCACCAGCATACAGGGAACAGAATCCTTGGTGAATGCTTTTCACAAACAGTGTCAAGTGAAAATAGGGACTAAAAAGTAAGCTTAGGAGAAAAAGCCTACAATGGGTGCTGCCTCTTAAATGTCTAAGTACATACCAATGGAGTTCTCCCTGGAGCACAGCTTGCATTTCTGCACCATAGTGGCACTTCCTCTGCCTCCTTTCAGGGGAACACTGTCCTAACAACCATGACAATAGACAACACTTATAACTGCACTCTAGCCAAGCCACTGGAAACATCTGTAAATGTAAAGTATTCTGGATAGCAGTGGTTTTCAGCTTTTTTAAAATTTTGCTATGAGAAGGCCTTTTATAAACAACAGAGATCTGTGTTTCAGAAAGCTTTCATTATCAACAAATAATTATGTTCTGGTTATGTAATGAATAATGGATATGTCTCGTCCATGTAGGAATGTGTTGTGAATTCCTCAAAATACACTTCTGCCATCCAGTACTGTGCAATGAAATGGGATGATTATTCCTAAAAACACAATCTTCTTATTTCCTGACAAATGTTATCCTGTGTTTGCAGTTTCCAAATGCCTATTTAGCATACTTAGCTCACTTTGAATTACCTAAAGTTTTCCACAAATGTTCCATCAAGATCAGAGAAATACACTACAGGCCCAACCTTATTCTGACACCACTTCAAACTTGTTTTGAAATGGTGCACAACAGCAGCTTTTCAAGGTAGATGTAAATACTTTGCCACCAACAGTCACCTTTCCAAACAGCATTTTCAATTAAGTCTCCAAATACTTTTTTACTGTGGACTATGACAGCACTTCCTGAATGCACATAGCTACTAAAATATCTAAAGTGCATATATCCTTATGTCCTTTGCCTGTAAGAGGCAGATTTGCTTTCACATTCTTGTTCTGATGCAGATTACAGCACAGTAACGTACCATCAGCCGCAGATACTGCCATTTATCCGAAACTTCCCCGCAGTTTCCACATTTCAGCTGCAAAGGAAACATCAATTAGATCATTTAAAGCTGTCAGTAATCAGGGATTAAAAAGCTGAAGGACCTGATGTGAGCCCTCTGGATTCACAATGCCACTGTTCCACAGGTGAGAGATGTGAGCAGCAGGTACCAACTGTTGTGTATCCTGACAGGGCCATGGGCTGACTGGATGTGGTGGCATGACCGTTGCAGAGGGGTGCCCTTCAGAATGTTGGGTGGAAATCGTTACAAACAAGAGGTCCAATTTAAATAAATGGAAACACTTTTTTACAGCTGTGGAACAGACTGCCCACAGGGGTTGTGGACACCCTGTTAAGACATTCAATAGCCATTTGAATGTGTCCCTGTGTGATCTGCTCTCGGTGATTCTGCTCTAGCAGAGTGATAGACTAGATCATCTCCAGAGGTCCTTTCCAACTCCCACCATACTGTGCTCTTGCCATTCACCTGGGTCACCTGCTGATGGACACTGCATTTCCAACCACCAGCCCCACACCGTAAGACTTTTTACTGGAGTAAAACCCCGCGGTGTTGCGTGAGCAGAGAGGTGCCGTGCAGCCCCACCGGCTACCTGCCCTGAATCACGGACCCGGAGCTAACCATCCCCGCGGCGGGCCCGGCGCACCTTGAGGAACCAGCGGAAGTCCTCCCCCTCGGCCCGCAACCGTGTGATGTTCTCCAGTGTGGCGCGGAGCTGCAGCCCGATCCTCTGCAAGGCAAGAGGCACCGACACAGCCCATCAACGCGGCTCGTCTCGGCCCGCTCCCCTCCGGCCCAGCCTGCCCGCGGCTCCTACCTACCCCCATCGCGGCGGAGGCCCCGCGCTATCGGGGCTCCCCTGACGGCCCACGGACCCCTAACGCCCGTTCTGTCCCCCGCGGGTTTCCAGCCTCTCCAGTGTTGTTGTGCAGGATCTTGAGTTGTTCTCCACCTCCAACCCCGCAGGGCTATTACCCTCAGCCAAGATGGCAGCGGCCCCCAGTGGTCTCTGCCGGGATGAGGCCGGCGTGAGGCCAGAGCTGCCCTCAACCAAGATGGCCCCCCCCCCCAGACGCGCCCTAGCCCCGCCCTAGGCGCNNNCCCCGCCCTAGGCGCGGACACGAGTGGGAGGTGCGACGGAAGAAGCTCCCGGTTGCGGGGCGGGGCGGGGCGGGGCAGGGCCGGGCTGGACAGGCCCGGTCGAAGGGATCGCGGTGGTAGACGAAGAGATGCTTGTGGGGCGAGCGGTAAAGCTGGTGGTGCTGGTATAGGTAATGAGGTGTTCTTTGCCTTTTACCTTTACCTGTTTCTTTACCAGGTCGTTTAACTGCAATCCTGTTTGGCAGAGCAATCATGGGGAGTGTCTTCAGACCCTGGGTCTCCTGCAGTGCTTTGAAAAAACAACCTGTAATGTTGACACGTTTAGTTGTCATCTGTGAAATCAGTCCTGCACATAAATCCCTTCTAGTCTAGAAGTTAACTAAATACCTTGGTTTTAGTTTCAATTTTCTAAAACCGGATGGGAATATCTGTGAAGAACCAAGATGGCTCCTGGGTCACCTGTTGTCTGCTCCTGCTCTTGAAGGCAAAGGAGTAATCATGGCAGCAGAGGGGAAAAAAAAATCACAGCAGCAGGCTGTTATGAGGTTACCATATGCCTTTGAATAGAACCGATTATCATGTGCAGAGTCAGGGCTCCTGCTGCTCCTGTTGAAGAGGGGAGATTTATATTGGACATGAGGGAAGACTTTCTTGTGAGGGTGGCGAGATGCTGGAGCAGGTTACCCAAGGAAGTTGTGGCTGACCCATAAAGTGTTCACGAAAATGTTCATGGCCAGGGTGGATGGGGCCCTGAGTAACCTGATCTACTGAAGGTGTCCTTGGCTAGATGATCTTTAGGGTCCCTTCCAAACCTAGCCATTCTATGAATATCTGAGCCAGTCAACAGAATATCTACCCACGACAGTAACAAAATTTTATCCTGACAGCTGAGAAAATTTCACAGAGCCAGACTTAACTCCATGTTCTATTGCTGCATAGCTAGAGAAATGAAATTTGAGTGTGTGATACAGGTGAAATAACATACCCAAAAATGTACCATCCCAAAAGAAGAGTAGTAAATCAGTTTCTCACCAGCACTTATAAATTAAAAAACCAGGTCTCACCAATTTATTGACAGTCACTGAAAGTTTGTAAAAAAAATTTCTAACATACATAAAAGCTTCAGAGCAGAAATAGCGAGGAAATGAAATAGCATCCTCCACCCCCTGCCCAGTACAGACACTGCAATACAAATTTTTTTTTATTTGATTTAAATTGGCTTAATCTTGAAATGTAGTCCAATAAGACTGAAGACTAGACACTTAAGGTCCTGAACTAGGTAGTAGAACACTCTCAAGCCTTCTGGATCCCTGCAGTGCACAACAGAAGGAAGGGGGAAAACGTTACATCCATGTATTATGAAGAGCAGTTTATAGTTATAACCTAGTAAGAAAACCCCAATGCCTATAGAGAGAGTTGTCAAAGGTCATAGACACTAACAGAATTTGTTTCACCCTACACCAATTGATACAACATCCTGTACTCCATGTTTGTATTTCAGTAACAATACTCAAGTCTTTCCAGCTTAGGTGAAAACATAATGTGCAATGACACAGGCTAAAAGCTTTCAGTACATCACAAAGCACTTGTGCCCCCCCGGATCTGATCTGTATGTTGAAACAATAGGAAATATAAGTAACTATCAAGTTCTAGTGTAGACAGACTGTTAAATAAAAACAACAGCAATGTGAAAAAAGCAGAGTACATACTTGGATTGATTTACATCAATGAGTGAACCGATTTTTGATGTGGTAAAGGAGATGTGCTCGTCACCAATTACTATTTCAAGCTCCTGGAAAATGAAAGTGAACTCAAACTTCATGGGATTAGTTACAGAAACAGTTAAGTACAGAGATGATGACTTTTCCATTTTTATTACAGAATCACAGAACGGATTACAAGGAGATCACGCCCAGCCAACATGGGTTCATGACAGGCAAATCTTGTTTAACCAACCTGATCTCCTGCTGTGACCAGGTGACCTGCCCTGTAGATGAGGGAAAAGCAGCGGATGTTGTCTACCCGGACTTCAGTCAGGCATTTGACAGCGTTTCCCACAGCATTCTGCTGGAGAAGCTGGCAGTTCATGGCTCAGACAGGTGAACACTTTTCTGGGTCAAAAATGTCTGGATGGCCAAGCCCAAAATGTCGTGGTGAACAGGATTAAATCCAGTGAGTAACCTGTCACAAGCAGTGTCCCCCTGGGCTCAGTTTTGAGACCAGTCTTGTTTAACATCTTTATTAATGATGTGGATGAGGGGACAGAATGCAACCTCAGTAAATTTGAGGATGACATGAAATTAAGCAAGTGTCAATCTGCCTGAGGGCAGGGAGGCACTGCAGAGGGATCTGAACAGTATGCAACAATGGGCTGAAGGTGGATTGCTGCCTGACAGAAAAGGACCTGAAGGTGCTGCTTGAACAGGAACCAGCAGTGTGCCCAGGTGGTCAAGAAGGCCACAGCATCCTGGCCTGGATCAGAAATGGCATAAACGAGTAGGGAGGTGATGGTGCCCCTGTACTCTGCACTTGTGAGACTGCACCTTTAGTACCACAGTAAAAGAGAAGGACATTGAGGGGCTGGAGTGGGTTCAAAGAAGGACCACAAGGCTGGTGAGAGGTCTGGAAAACAGGCCCTATGAGGAGTGGCTGAGGGAACTGGGGTTATTTAGTCTAAAGAAAAGGAGACTGAGGAGGCTGTAGCAAGGCTGGTGCTGGTCCCTTCTCTCAAATTACTAATGATAGGCTGACCGAGGGGAAATGGCCTCAAGATGCATCAGGGGATGTTTTGATTGGATCTTAGGAAGAATTTCTTTACTGAGAGAGTGTCTGGGCCCTGCAACAGGCTGCCCAGGGAGGTGGTGGCATCACCATCCCTACAGGTGTTTAAAAAACGAGCAGACAGAGCACTTGAGGCTATGGTCTAGGGAGATGTTAGGATAAGGGCTGAACTTAATAATCCTAGGGATCCTTAATGATTCTAATGATCAGGCTTGGAAGAAACTTCTGGAGATTGTCTAGTCCAACCTCCCTGCCAAAGCAGGTTGCACAAGGTCACATCCAGGTGGGTTCTGAATCTCTCCAGGGTTAGGAGACTCCACAACTTCTCTGGGCAGTCTGTTCCAGTGCTGTCACCCTCAGAAGAAAGAAGTTTTTCTTTCTGTTCAGTATCTTATTACAAAGGTAACAACTGCAGCACATCTTAACTCTCTCAAATTATAAGTGCCTCAATGGCATTTAAGTTTTGAAACAGTATTTGATGGCTAGAAACAATACTGACTTGAAGAAAAAGTTCAGTTGTGATGAGCTAACATGTTAAAGCAGCAGTCAGGAGAGGCATTGCACACCTACCTGTCGACCAACTCTGTCAGGGGGAGGCCACAGTGCGTCGTCTTCTTTTGTGATTTCACTGTCATCAATTATTCTCTTCAGTTCCTCCATCACGCTCTTATGCACGTAAGCCTACAGAAACACCCCGACGTGACACAACCATCCTAGGGCCTCCTCGACCCCCTGCCCCTGTCCTACAGGGCGGGCGGACAGAAGCGCCGGGCATCCGCGTAGGGACCCGTCGGCTCCCCCGCGCCCCTCCTCACCTCCTTCCGGATCATCACGTCGTTCTTGTAGTTGCTGTTGTTGGCATAGCGGAGCTTCCCTGCCGGGCACAGGACGCGTGTTAGGCCGCCGGCGCAGCGCAGCACCGCACCGCACCGCAGCCCCTCGGCCCGCCCCGGCCCGACTCTGCCCGGAAGCGAAGAGAGCAAGCCCCCGCCCACCCAGCCGGCCGCCCCGCCGCTCACCGTCGGGCCGGAACTCGAATTCGAGGAACTCGTGGCCGAACTTGCCCTTGTGCCCCACGTAGTAGCGGAGGTAGAAATCGCTCGCCATGGTCCCGCCACTGTCCCGGCGTGCACCGAGCCAGTCGCGAAGCGAAGCGCGTCACGCGCGCGCCTCGCTCCCATTGGCCGGCAGGGCTCAGGCGCCATGAGGGCTTTGCGGGCGTTGCCTGATGGGCACGGGAGTGTGGGTTGGGCTCGCGTCTTCTGTGGCGGCGGCGGGGCGGTGCTGTGCGCTGATGGCGCAGCAGCTGAGGCTACAGCTGGCGCTGGGCTCAGCGTGGGGCACCTCGGATCAAGAAAGACGATGAGGAGCTGGAGCGGGTCCGGGAAAGGGCAGCAAGGCTATGGAAGGGTCTGGAGGAGTGGCTGAGGGAGCTG
>VZRI01002470.1:0-12839 GCA_013397515.1 Upupa epops | reverse complement strand
GGATGAAGGATGTGCTGGGTTTCAGCTGTCAAACATCAAAACACAATGGCTTTTACAACTCAGCCCTCTCACCGCCCTAAATCTGTCCTCAAGGACTGGACATGAGGAGAGAGTTCTTCATGGAAAGAATGGTCGAGCACTGGAAGAGGCTCCCAGGGAGGGGGCTGAGTGCCCACCCCTGGCTGTGTTCCAGAGTCACTGAGCTGGGGTGTTAGGGGACAGAGTTTAGGGGTGAACCTGTAGAGTAGGATCAGTGGTTGGACTGGATGATCCAAGGGGTCTTTTCCAGCCTGGTTGACTCTGTGATCTGTACTGCAGCATCAGGCAGCAGCAACAGAGCAAAGAACTGGAGAGGAAGAGGTCACGGTGCCCAGCAGGGTTCTATTTTTTCTCGATTTGGGGCTGAACTATGAATTTCTTTATCCTGAACTAGTGCTTCTATTTTATCTCACACTGTAGAGGAGGACACGGAAAACAGCCAGCTCTGTCTGACAACCCAGCCACCCAGCAACAGCTGCTGCAGCAGCAGGAACCGTTTCACTGAGACAAGCCAGAACAAGGCACCTGGAGCACCAAGAAGGTGACTCAGAGCATTAGCAGTCCCTCTGCTCACGGGAAAAGTCACTCCAGTGCCCAGATCTGTCCCTTCGGGCTTCTCTTTGTACTCCTCACTTCCAGCATCATTACCCATCCGAAACCTTCACCCATGTGTCTCCACACGCAGCACTACCCACAGGAGCAGCAGGCGTTCGCCTCTTACCTTCACAGGACAGGCCGTGAGAAGTGACTCCAGAGAGGCTCTCCCTACACACGTTGCAGAAGGTGGGTCGGGCGTGGGAGCAGGCGTACCAGTTATGCATCCCTGAGAAATGTTCCACATTAAACTGTGCGGTCTAGTAAAGGAGAAGTTAAGACAAATTTGCAAGTCCAGAACACAGCTGCAGCGACTGACATTACCTACGGTTCCACCTCACGGGGGGCTACAACGCACCGGTCACAAGGCAGCGTTCTCCACAGGGCACAGGCAGCCCCGCTCTGCCTCCAGATTAAACTCTCCTTTCACTAGTTAAGATCTTCACGTGAGAGCTCACTCTGAGACTGGACACTTCACGCTAAGGAGGGTGAGCACTCCAGCTCGGTGTCCTGCAGCTTGAGAACCAAGAGGGGTGCTGACTTACCTCATAGTGTTCTCTGGACTGAACAGACTTCAGAGAGCTTATCCAGTCCTCCATCTCTTTCCTGTTCTCGGCACACAGGATCAGCCTCCTGAAGGGAGTGATTATCTGAAAAAGACAACGCACTCTGATTCATCCAGATGGCCAACACCTCGAGAGACTGTAATACTGCACCCAGCCCTCGCTGCGGGGAGCTGTGAAGGGAAGACTCGCCCTGCCTCACGCGGGACTCAGCGCTTGAAAATACTTTGCTTACAGGGCTACCAACAGCTTCTCCTTTTACAGATCCCAAGATTCAAAGCTGGCACCAGCATAGCAATCTGTCTTGGTCATAGAATCATCAGGGATTGGAAGGGACCTGGAAAGATCCTGCAGTCCAGTCCCTCTGCCACAGAAGGATCACCCAGACCGAGTCACAGAACAGAACAGAATGGATTGGGAGAGACCTGGAAAGACCATCCAGTCCAGTCCCCCTGCCACAGCAGGGTCACCCAGACCAAGTCCAGGAGGGTTTCAAACGTCTCCAGAGAAGGAGACTCCACAACCCCTTGCAGGCAGCCCCCTCCAGTGCCCTCACTGTCACCCTCCCTGGGAAGAAGTTCTAGAATCAGTCAGGGTTGGCAGGGACCCCAGGATCATCCAGTTCCAACCCCCCCGCCACGGGCAGGGACCCCCCACCCTAGAGCAGGCTGGCCAGAGCCTCATCCAGCCCGGCCTTAAGCACCTCCAGGGACGGGGCCCCAGCCACCTCCCTGGGCAGCCCAGTCCAGGCTCTCCCCACAGCTCTTTGTCTGTGCAGTGAGCTCGGAGCAGTGAAACATCAGGCACTGAAACGGCTCGAACAGCCACCCCGGTTATTTCTGACTGACTACGCTCGCAGCCCTGTTTCAAAACAGCATTAGAGCAACTGCAAGGTCCACTCCAACTGCTGGAGACAGAAACCTAGCAAAATCAAAGCCTGCAAGTCTTACACAACGACTGAAGCCTTCCCCGTCCTCCTCTGCTTTCTGTATTGATGCTGAAGTCACACAAGCACAGCCACCCTTCACTCTTAACTTGAATCTCCTACACAGAGCTCAGGGGAAGAACCAGCAGAGATCTTCACAAGGAGATGCAGAGAACCAAGGCAGGCAGCTGAAGTCGCAGCCTGCTCTGGGGGGCCGGATGCATTCCTCCAACGGGTCGATGCTAAGGAGTTTGCAGTGGTCTGCAGTTGGCTCCTCAAAACTTGGAAAGGCTGACTGTATAACCGGCCTCCCCTCTCCCTCACCAGCAGAAAACAACAAGGCATGAGAAACTAGCGGCTGACTCCCACTGCAATTACTGTGAGCACTGCACTAAAGCAGGCGAAGCAGTCACTCGCCCGGCAAGGGATTTCCAACAGGAGGAGGACAGGGAATTAGAGGAAAGAGCCTGAAAAAGAAAATCAAACTCTCTATCAGTCACGGGCATTAAATTTACTGCATAGGATGTGCCCCCCCTCTTGCAAACGACTTCAGCAAAGCAAAGAACTACCCAAAAGGAGAGCTGTGAGCACTGCTGCTAAAGCTCGAGGCATTTACACAGGGCTAGCAGTCACTCCTGTACACAAACCCCTACTCACCCAAGCTCTGCTGTAAAGAGTCTCGAGCCTTGGTCGGTCCTACCCACTCCTTCATTCAACCGAGCTGCTCTTTATCGAATCGCAGAGGCAACGTAAGTGGAGCGCAGCAGGCTGCAGGTCACATGGAGAGCAGGCAAAGCCCCTGCTGGCGTCCTTGTGGGGGTGTTTTTAATGTGCTCCTTCACAGGGAATGGGAGAGTTTCTGTTTGCTCTCTCCTGCCATCTCGCTCAAGCTCCTCACCGAGGGTGATGAGCAGCGCTCCGCAGCTCTTTCCAAGGAGCAGTTAATGCAAAGAGCAACGCCGCTCGCGTCAGCGCGGAGCCAAACGGGCGCTTCATTACTTCACAATGTTTTCCCAGGCCAGGTCATCGAATGAAGCCCAGAAAAGTCATTAACTCATAATATAACCCTGGCTCCAAGAGCACTCAGCATCCTGCTGGAATGTCGCGGCGGCAGGGGATGCAGAAACCCCACTTGGACAAACACAGCCACCAGAGCGGTGACTGTGGGATAGCACAGGGAGTCCCTGCAACACCCTGCGCTTTACAGCCACCCTTCCTCCGTACAAACATAGAATCCTCAGGGCTGGAAGGACCTCCAGGGTCACCCGGCCCAGCCCTCATCCCAACAGCTCCTCAACCCCCAGACCATGGCCTCAGTGCTCTAGCTACTCGGCTGTTAAACCCCTCCAGGGATGGGGACTCCACCCCCTCCCTGGGCAGCCTGGTCCAGTGCCCAGCCACTCTCTCAGCACAGAGCTTCTTCCTCAGATCCAGTCTAACCCCCTCGACGCAGCTTGAGGCCACTGCCCCTCATCCTAGCATTAGGAATTGGGGGAAGGGGCCAGCAGCAGCCTCGCTGCAACCTCCTGGATAGAATAGTCCTTAGAGCTACTCTCCAGACAGGTACATTTAGATTTTACTAGTCGTCTTCTCTCACTGCTCACAAAGCCTCTATCTTCTCTTCTCTTGACCAAAGTTAGAACAACTTCTTCTATCACAGAATCTTTGAGGCTGGCAAAGCCCTCTGAGCTCAGCCAGAGCTGGCATCACCACAGCAGCCAGACCAGAGCACTCAGGGCCACAGCCAGGCTGTCCTCCAACACCTCCAGACACGGGGACTCCCCCACCTCCCTGGGCAGTCCAGTCCAGGCTCTGATCAAAGTCACAGTGCTACTCAGACCCCTGAGTAACAGAAGAACAAGAAAACTCAGGTCTTGGAGGATCTCAGGTGCTAACGGGTCACGCGCTGACAAAGCAGGAGAAGAATGCAGGAGGGATGCAGAGGGACTAAAGGTCTTCGAAAGGAATAAATCAGGGATTTAATTTAGAAGATTGGGATCCTTTGAAAACTGTCACCGCTGTCAGGTAGCCAAGGATTCAGTGCTGATTCTGGAAGAGAGAGTTACCACAGCCAGATACTGCAGTCTATTGGTAAGTAATGAGATGGAGCTGGAGGGGATAACAAATGCTCTTACTGCAGCAGCACTAAAGGCCCAGGGTACAGTGTTAGAAGTTAAAGGCAAATGCAACAGGTCCTGCAACACCAAATGCAGACTGGATGGGAAGAAAAGGCTCGTTACTGCCACAATCACAGCATCACAGAGTGTTAAAGACTGGAAGGGACCTGAAAGATCACCCAGTCCAGTCCCCCTGCCACAGCAGGATCCCCCAGACCCAGTGGCACAGGAACACAGCCAGGCGGGGCTGGAACGTCTGCAGAGAAGGAGACTCCACAGCCCCCCTGGGCAGCCCCTTCCAGTGCTCCGGGACCCTCCCTGGGAAGAAGGTCCTGCTGAGATTGAGAGGGAACCTCCTCTGCTCCAGCTGGCACCCAGTGCCCCTTGTCCTGTCCCCAGATGCCCTTGAGCAGAGCCTGGCTCCATCCTCCTGACACCCACCCCTCCCAGATTTAGAGACAGCAATGAGGTCCCGCCTCAGCCTCCTCTTCTCCCAGCTCCAGAGCCCCAGCTCCCTCAGCCTCTCCTCATCAGGGAGCTGCTCTCCTCCCTTCATCCTCTTCGTTGCTCTGTGCTGGACACACAGTTCCCAAAGGCTGCTGTCTTTATTTCTTTACCGATTCAAAACAAATCACAGCCACAACATTTGCTCATCAAGGAAATAACGGTCGGCATCTAAGCAGCCAGAGGACAGCTCTTTTAAAGCCCCCTCCTTCCTGCAACACGATACTGGCATTAAGGCACCCTCTGTGGCTCTCAGCTCTCACTGGGCATTACGCTAACAGCACTCTGCACGGGCAGAGCTGAATTGCCTCAGTAATGTGGAAGCAGCACTTAGAGCCCCAACCAGGCAGGGGAGTGGGGTTACTGCTCTCTCAACAGACATTTTAAAAATAGCTTTCTGGAAGTCATGAAGGGATGGTGATACGAAGAGAGCTAAAGAGAGCTAACGCACCCCCCCACCTCTCCTCTGAGGGACCAGACCCGATGCCTCGGGCAGGAACGCGAGTGATTAAGTGATTTCTAACTGCTGCATTCCCAGACATTGGCAACTGAGTTCCTGCAGATACCAGGATAACATGTTATGTCTCCCTGGCTGCTCTTCCACCTTCCCATCCTCATGCCAGTAGGGCCACAGGGATGTATTGAAAGAGTACATCTCCACCACAGTGATGGGAGCAGCCTCTGGGGCCACTGATGCTCCCGTGCAGCTTGTATGTAAAAACACCTTGCTAACAACAGCTGGGCAGCTTCCTACAGCACTCTGATGCCTTGGATATAGGGTCACAGAATGGTAGAGGCTGGAAGAGAACTCTGGAGCCTGCAGACTGGAGAGGGTCCGGAGAAGGGCGACCAGGGTGATCAGGGCACTGGAGGACCTCCCATGTGAACACAGGCTGAGAGAACTGGGTCTGTTCAGCCTGGAGAAGAGAAGGCTGAGGGGGGACCTTACTGCGATGGTCCAGTCCATCCACGGTGGCTGCCAGGAGGATGGAGACTCCCTCTGCACAAGGAGTCCTGGAGAAAGGCCAAGGGGCAATGGTTACCAGTTGCTCCAGGAGAGATTCCCACTGGATTGGAGAGGAAAGCTGTTGATGCTGAGAGCTGTCAGACAGTGGAAGGGTCTTCCCAGGGCAGGGGGGGATTGCTCAGCTGTAGCCAATGCTCAGGCTCAGCTGGATAGGGTTCTGGGCCAGCTCATTCCAAGTGGATCCTGCTGTAAGGGGTTGGACTGGGTGATCCCTGAGCTCCCTTCCAACCCACCAACCTGTGACCCTGTGATCACCCAGTCCTAGCCCCCTGCTAGAGCAGGATCACCCAGGGAAGACGACAGTACCACCACTGCCAGTGATGTCGTTGGTGCTTCTGGTGGGCTGTCAGGACTGTTTTTCAAGAGGAGGCAAAGGTATAAATTACAAGGGGAGAGAGGAGGATTTAAAAGCAGGGCGAATAACAAAGGGCCGTTCCATCTGCCTGAGTACAACACAGAATTTATAATGAGAACAATTAGCTCTGTCTGCTCCACTAAAACGCTGCTTCTTGCTGGCCTTCTCCTGTTTCACTGTTGCCAAGCTCCCCAGTAATGAAGTAATGTATGGGTCTGGCCTCCTCGCTGAGAACTCTTAGGAGGGGAAAGGAAAGGCTAGTCCCACACAACATCTTCTGCACCAGTGCACCAGAACAAGCAGGCTGAGCTAAAAAGGCAGCACAAATGTGGTTCCTCCAGTGGGAGGAGAACACGTGGCTTCCGATCCCAAACCACTCTGCTTCTCTGAAAACAGAATCCAGGTGGATCACAGAATGACAGGAGTATTCTGCTTGGAAAAGACCCTCTGGATCATCCCGTCCAACCACTGACCCTGCTCTACCAGTTCACCCCTGAGCTCTGTCCCCCAACACCCCAGCTCAGTGACTCTGGAACACAGCCAGGGATGGGGACTCAACCCCCTCCCTGGCAGCCTCTTCCAGTGCTCGACCACTCTTTCCATGAAGAGCTCTCTCCTGATGCCCAGTCTCACCCTCCCCTGCTGCAGCTGGAAGCCCTTCCCTCTGGTTCTGTCGCTGATGACTGTGAGAAGAGAGCAGCCCCAACCTCTCTGCAGGGTCCTTTCAGGGAGCTGGAGAGGTCCTTTCAGAGGTCCCTTCCGATCCCTAAGGATTCTATGATTAGCTAAGTGCACAGCTCCAGGAAGATGGGCATCTGCCAGGCTGCTGCTGTGTTGGGGTGGGGATGGTGGGACTGGGGGCTCTGGGAGCTCCTTTCCAGCCAGGATCACTCTGTGATTTATCTATGGATCCCATGCTCAGAGCTGAAACATCGTACTGCTTTCCCATAATGAAACACCAAGCTTCACCATCTCCAGACGCTCCTGGGACAGGAGAAGGAGGCAGGGCATCAAGTCAGCTGTGAGAAGCCTAAAACGTGACAGTCACACCCAGAGAGCTCTCAGCTTCATTACCGGGGTCTGTTGTCACTGTGAGAGGGCAGGGGAAGCTGAGGCACAGCAGCCTGAGTGCATCACAAGAGCACGCTAATTGCTTTTGTCTAATCCTTTGTTCCTTCAGCACATTAATTGGCTCTTTCAGCTTTTGTTTTGTTTCTAAGCTGTCTGAACAGAGAAGGGAAAAAAACCCACAAGACCTGAGTGGAAAATGGAACGAAATGGAATCTAAAGCACTTCCCCTCGCACTCTGTGGTTTGGGGTATTGCTCGGGCTGGGAGCATCAAAAAGCCTTTGTCATCTAGGGGCTCAGCAGCAGCTGCATCAAACAGCAGACAGTTTACAACATCCATCCCAAGAGTCAGCTACCCATGCGAGGCTGAGTCACACCGAGAGGCCAGCCCAGCAACCTGGGAGCTGGGACAAGAGGAGGCTGAGGGGGGACCTCATTGCTGTCTCTCAATCTGTGAGGGGTGGGTGTCAGGAGGAGGGAGCCAGGCTCTGCTCAAGGGCATCTGGGGACAGGACAAGGGGCACTGGGTGCCAGCTGGAGCAGAGGAGGTTCCCTCTCACTCTCAGCAGGACCTTCTTCCCAGGGAGGGTCCCGGAGCACTGGACCAGGCTGCCCAGGGGGGCTGTGGAGTCTCCTTCTCTGCAGACGTTCCAGCCCCGCCTGGCTGTGTTCCTGTGCCACTGGGTCTGGGGGATCCTGCTGTGGCAGGGGGATGGACTGGAGGGTCTTTTCAGGTCCCTTCCCACCCCTAGGGATTCTGTGATTCTATTCTATGATCTAGTGAGATAAGAAGAGACCACAGAATCATTGGGGTTGGAAAAGACCCTTTGGATCATCAAGCCCAACCATCAACCCTCCTCTAGAGGCTCACCCCTAAACTCTATCCCTGACACCACGCAATGATGCACTTGTTTTTCACTCCTCTCTGATGCTCATTCCCTGCTAACCCGGACCTGCCTGCCACTCGGAAACGCTGCTTCTGTCCCTCCACGGCTCCTCTCTGCTGGGTCTTTGTTTACCAACACTGAGCTCTTCCAGCCCCTGCACTGGTGGCTGGTGACCAAAGGCACGAACTCAGTTATCAGACATCCACGCTGTCTATAGATGACCCTGGATGACTGCTCTACCCTTCTTTTTCAGTGTCAGGGTTGCAGTATCAGCAAGTAACCCTTCTCCACCCCAAGAATCCCTGCTACTGCTTCTCATCTTTTCTTTTCCTCCATCAGCTTTCACAGAATCACACGATCGGGAAGTGAAACTGGCACTGGAAGGGCTGGAGTCCCCAGCCCTGGAGGGGTTTAACAGGCGAGTAGCTAGAGCACCTGAGGCCATGGTTGGGATGAGGGCTGGGCTGGATGATCCTGGAGGGCCTTTCCAGCCGTGAGGATGCTCTGATTCTATGACAGTGAATGAACTACAGATAAGTAGGGCTGAAGCTGATGTTCTCATTTACTTTCTACAAGAAGCACTCAACTGAGCTCCAATTAAAGGGATTCAATTTGATAGATTTGGAAAAACTAAACCCTTACATCTGCTGATTTGACTTCCCCCTGTTACTTCGAGACCATTAGGAACTCATTTCTAGGGAGAGGCCAAATACTCCATCACAGCAACAGTGCTTCAGCTGTGGTTAAAGTCCACACTGCTGTCTCCCAGGACTCTGGTAACACTATTCTCTATCCCTAATTTGGAGCATAATGCATCACAGAACCACAGAACCATCCAGGCTGGAAAGGAGCTCCCAGAGCCCCCAGTCCAACCATCCCCACCCCAACACAACCCCTCAGTCCCTGAGAGACTGACAGACACAGCCTGACCCCCTCCCTGCTGCCACTCGAGCAGGGCGGGAAGCACCATGGCTACAGGGTTCTTCAACACCTCCAGGCAGGGGGACTCCACCGCCTCCCTGGGAAGGCCCTGCCAGTGCCCAACCACTCTGGCTGCAGAGAATCTCTGCCTCAGAGCCAGTCTGACCCTCCCCTGCCTCAACTGCAGAGCAGTGCCCCTGCTGCTGTCAGCAGGCACCAAGGAGCAGAGGCCAACAGCCACCCCTCCACAGCCTCCCTGCAGGGAGCTGGAGAGGGCAGTGAGGTCCCCCCTCAGCCTCCTCTTCTCCAAACTCCCCCTGCCCAGCTCCCTCAGCCTCTCCTCACATGACTGGTTCTCTCAACCCCTCCTGAGCTGGGTAGCTCTGCTCTGGACCCGTTCCAGCATCTCCCTGTCTCTTCTACCCTGAGGGGCCCATAACTGACCCCAGTCCTGGAGAGGAGGCCCCCCAAGGGCTGAGTACCCTATGTGTTTGCTGGCGATGTAGAGTTACTGTGACAGCTGGCACCAGTGTGAAGCACAGACCAACTCTATTCACCTTTGAGTTAGAATCACAGAATCCTTAGGGATGGGATGGGATCCTCCAGTCCAATCCCCCTGCCACAGCAGGATCACCCAGACCAAGTCACAGAACAGAGCACTGCGGGTTGGAAGCGACCTGGAAAGACCATCCAGCCCAATCCCCCTGCCCCAGCTCTGTGCAGCTGCAGTTTGCAAAGGGAAGCTGCTCGGTTCTGCTGGAAACTCCATTCCTGAGGTTCCTCGGATTTTCAAGCCAAACACTACAGCTGGGCCTGCAGGGGTATTGACTTTTAGCAGCTTGTTTCAGCCTTGCTGCTTGTGACATTAGTCAGCTCTCTGCTCATCACTCAGATTAGCTGCTTCTAATTGATTTTAGAAAGCTGACTGTTCATCTTCACGATGGGCTTGGAAAGCAGGCTGCCTGGCCAGGCTGCTGCGGAGACACTCATTCCCCAGGCTTGGCCATGCTCTGCTTCCTTTCTCAGCACCCAGCTTCTCCAGAGCTGTTGGGGAGACTTTTCTTCAGGGACTAAGAGAACTTCAGGGAATGTGAGAGCTGCTTCACCCTCTCCGAGCCCCATCAAGAGGAAATAAGAGGAGTCTTGTCCCCACAGGAGTTAAAAACCTTTCATCTTTGGGTTTGGACACTGCAGCCGTCCGTCTTTGGGATGGAAGACACAAAGGGAAGTTGTCCTAAAGCTGGGAATCATTATCCCGGGCTTTCCCAGTGGAATAGTCTAACATCTGCTCAGTTTCAGTGCTGATGATCACCTCCCCAAAGGGCAGGATCTTCAGCTTTAAGCTCATAGATGGCCAAGTCATGAGGGAGCTGTTGGGATGAGGGCTGGGCTGGATGATCCTGAAGGGCCTTTCCAGCCAGGAGGGTCCCATGACTCTGTGATGCCAGGGGAGCTGTTTCTCTGATGCTCAGCTCCCTCAGCTGGGTCTCGGTGGACGTCAGGAGAGGGTTTCATTGCCCATAGCCTCAAGCTTTTCCAGACACGGTTCTGTCTCTGTCTGTTTCTCCTCTCAGGGTCACTCACCTGAAGCTTCCACTGAACTCTCCTGGGCCTTCTGCTGCTTCTCTGTAACCAGTAGTTTGGTGGCATCACCTGTCTAGCCCTGTGCCAGGAGGCTCCTGGGATCACGGAGTCAGCAACAAGGCTTTGGCTGTTCCCACTGCGGGCGCCTCACCTTGCTTCAGGTTCTGTTCTCAGCCTGGATGAGGGGCCCTTGCTTCAAGAAAGAGATGGAGGGGCTGGAGCGGGTCCAGAGGAGCAAGGAGGCTGGGGAAGGGACTGGAGGGAAAGGCTGATGAGGAGAGGCTGAGGGAGCTAGGGGCATTCAGCCTGGAGGAGACTCAGGGGGACCTTCTCCCTCTCTCTAACTCCCTAAAGGGAATCTGTAGGCAGGTGGGGGTCAGGCTCTTCTCCCAGGCACCCAGTGCCAGGATGAGAGGGCAGGGCCTGAAGCTGCCAGGGGAGGGTTAGGTTGGCTGTTAGGAAGCCCTTCCTCAGGGAAAGGGTGCTCAGAGCCTGGACTGGACTGCCCAGGGAGGTGGGGGAGTCCCCGTCCCTGGAGGTGTTGAAGGACAGCCTGGCTGTGGCCCTGAGTGCCCTGCTCTGGCTGCTGTGGTGCTGTCAGGTGCTGGGCTGGGCTGGCTGAGCTCAGAGGGCTTTGCCAGCCTCAGTGACTCTGTACCACTCAGTGAGAATACGTAACTAAAGCCCAGGAGACTTGCAGTCCTCCAAGGAAGTATTTTTCCACAGAATAATTAGACTTCATAGTCCGGAGAGTCGACAGCATCACTAAACCCAAGAAATCAGCAAAAACTGATTAGCTTAGCCATTTCTGCAAGCACGCCCCGAGTCCTGGTGATCAGAGCTGCTGGCTGAAGCACAACGTCTCCCTTCCAGCCAATTCCTAATTACTAAGAAGTGCAGTAGGCTTCCCAGGACAGCAGATCTGCCTACTGCAGCTCCCTCCCTCTCTAGACAACCACTTCCAGAAGATTCATGTTCAGTGAAAAGCACTTGATTCAGCACCTAATTTAGAAGGCTGAAAGCAGAGGTCGACTGTTTAGGTTCCCTGGATGACAAAGCTCCTACCGTAGCTCATGTAGTCTTTACTGAACTGACTGCAGAGAACTAGTAAACTTATTGAGTCCAACCCTAAAGGCAGGGCAAGAGGAACCTCCATGCTGAGTATCACCTAGTGATGTAACACTCACATTCCTAGAGGGAACATCATAGAATCCTTAGGGATGGGAAGGGACCTGGAAAGACCCTCCAGTCCAGTCCCCCTGCCACAGCAGGATCACCCAGACCCAGTGGCACAGGAACACAGCCAGGCGGGGCTGGGATGTCTCCAGGGAAGGAGACTCACCTAACTCCTCCAAGCTCCCCTCTCAACCACCTCAGCTCCATTCCTACAGGACTTTTAACCACCCAGGGACAGCGATTCAACCACCAGCCTGGGCAGCCTCTTCCCTTTCACGAAGAAGCTCTACCTGCTGTCTCACCTCCTGTCTTATCTCCTGTCACTGGTTACTCACTAGGAGAGACCAGCACCCCTCTCTAATGAGCGTGTGGGAAAAGTCTAGCCTAGAGAGTCTCATATGGGCTGCCCACGGAGGGGGTCGGGTCACCGTCCCTGGAGGTGTTCAGGGTCAGGCTGGATGAAGTGCTGAGTGGCATGAGCTGGATGGCAGATGGTAGGGTTACTGGGCTGGGTTTAGGTTGGACTGGATGATCCTGAAGGTCTTTTCCAGCCTCATCAGCACTGTGAGACTGTGATACAAAGGCTCTGGAGTCAAGGGGCACCTTTTCTTCTACTGAACAGTCTCCTGATGAAGATCTCAGGACTACAAGGTGCCTGCTGGGCACTCTAGTGAAAGCTTGTGCACAGGAATTACTGGCTACGGACTCCTTGGCTGTTTATTGCAATGCAGGATCCTAGAATCCTTAGGGAATATCATCCAGTCCAGTCCCCCTGCCACAGCAGGATCCCCCAGACCCAGTGGCACAGGAACACAGCNCCCAGTGGCACAGGAACACAGCCAGGCGGGGCTGGAACGTCTGCAGAGAAGGAGACTCCACAGCCCTCCTGGACTGGGTTGGAAGGGACCTGTGGAGGTCATCTAGTCCACCCCTTCTACAACAACAAGCAGGGACAGCTCTACCAGACCACCAGCAACAGAAAGCGCCTGAGCGACGTGCTGCTTGTTTTCATCAGCAGATATTTGATTAACTCAGCTTTCCCCCATCCCTCCAACTGTTTGCAGTAAGAAAGGAAAAG
>VZRI01002469.1:37456-47550 GCA_013397515.1 Upupa epops | reverse complement strand
GGAAAGGGTGCTCAGAGCCTGCACTGGACTGCCCAGGGCAGTGGGGGAGTCCCCGTGTCTGGGGGTGTTGAAGGACAGCCTGGCTGTGGCCCTGAGTACTCTGGTGTGGCCGCTGAGGTGCTGTTAAGTGCTGGTCTGGTCTGGATGAGCTCAGAGGGCTTTGCCAGCCTTAGTATTTCTGGGATTCTGTGAAGTTTAGACTGGATTAGGAAGAATTTTTTCACTAATGGTCGCACTGGACATTGGAACAGGCTGTCCAGGGTAGTGGTGGAGTTTCTCTCCTCACCTCTTAAGTGTGAAATAGGGATTAGTGGGAACTTGGCAGTGGTGGGGGAATGGTCGGACTCGATGTTAAAGGTCTCTCTTTCTAGGTTGACCTTTAAGGACTGAAGAGCTGAGAGCTCTTATTTTGCCCTGTCAGTGGTCTCCTGGATGAGGGGAGGCATGAGCCAACAGGGCCAGACCCGTGAGGCCGGGGATGACAAGAGGCCCGTGGGGGTGAAGAAGCGCCACTACCGCGCTGCCCATACCTTCGATGACCGCGTAGGGAACACACCGCCCCGGCGCCTCCAACAGCACGGCCCGCAGCTCCCCGTCCAGCCGGACCCTCCGGGCGCCCTGCGGGGAGGAGACGAGAGGCCGCGGCTCAGGCGGAGGGGCTAGGCCCAGGCCCAGGCCCTAGCCCTGTGCGTGACCCCCCAACATCCCCAGGGAACCCTCGCACCCACCTGTAGGCCTCGGGCCACTCGGGCGCGGTGCCGGTACACGGAGCAGAGGAGGGCAGTGAGCGCGGCGCTCCCCGCCAGCAGCGCGGCCTGCAGGCCCGACGGCCGCCCGCCGCCCTCCATGGCCGCCGTTACCGCGGCAACGGCGCTGTTTGATGACGTCACTAGAGGGCGCGCTGGCACAGGCGGCAGCACTACCATAGAGACGTGGCCGTGCAGGCCTCCAGTCCTCCAGCGCCCTCCGACCCGAACCCTGAGCACCCCCTTTTGCCCAAAGTCCTGTTGGGGGGACCTGAGGGGACCCAAATCACGGCCTTGAGGGGGTAAATCCCAACCCAGGGGGCTTTGAGAGGAGAGTTAGAACAGATTTCGAGCCTCGAGGTGGGGCCTGAGCTCTGGCCCCACAGTGTTTGGACAGCCCGGGCTTGAGGTGTCTGTCCAGGCCCCCCTGAGTTGGGAGTCGGGGATATACCCAAAGCCCGACCCTATAGGGCCTTGGGGGGGGGGTGCATAAGAACCCCAAGGACCTGCAGTGCGACGGGACAGGTCCTGCAAGGATGCATCCCCCAGCCCCATTATCTTGTGGGGTTGGTCTAATGCAGGGCAGTGGCCGAGCTGGCAGGGAGCTGTGTTGGGTTGGGGCAGCTCTCCCCATCCCCTTACCACTGCTTATGCAGCAAAAAGGGAGGGAAAATTAGTAATTTCAGGTAAATTATTGATTTTCAAGGCCTCAATGCTGCTTTTTTTGGTGGGGGGAGGCTGCAAGCAAATCCCACTCTTGAATGGGGGTCTGAGGGCCCAGATCCCCCTCACAACCTTCTCAGTGCAGAGGCCTTGTTCCCCAACCCCCCAGCTCTATATTTAAAATCTGGAGTTGCCATGACTACGCGCAGCAGCTCTCATCAGCCCTCGGTGCTGCAGGGGGGGGTGTGCAGACAGAGCTGGGGACCCTGCAGTCCCCCCTAAACACCCTCCCAGGTTAGCTTCTCTGGGCTAAATTTGCTATAAGCCCCTAAAATCTCCCAAACCCCACAAATCCCTCCAAATTCTGGAGCTTAACTCTTCCTCTGCCATTTGCCAGAGCTGGGGCCAGGTGAGACACAGGCGCTGTTACACCGCAGCAAACACACGTCTCACTTTATTATGGCCATCAGGGAGGAGGCACAAGAGCAGGTTCATGTGCGAAGGCTTGGGGGGGTCCCAGGGGGCAAACCCACCCCCCAACAGGGGTCTTCTTTGCAAAGGAAGCCGCTGTCTTGTCCAGATTTGGCCCCACGGAGGGTCCGTCTTCATATTGGGGTGCAGGGAGGGGTCCCTGAAATGGGGCGACCCTCAGCATGCCGGGGGCCGTGGGCCACGCAGGCTGCACCCTCGCATCTCCCTGGCCAGCCGCAGCATGGCAGCTCTGTCACCGGGACCACTGGCCCCTTCCTCCTCCTCCTCCTCCAGGATGGAGCTGAGACGCGGGGCGCAGCGGGCCCTCTCAGCAGGTGGGCGGTAGGGACACTTGGCGTTGAGGAGCCGCCGGAGGGGCACCAAGGGGACAATGGCATCACCCAGGAGCTGTTGCTGGACGTGACGGCAGTCGTTCTGCCTCTTGAGCCGCTTGAACTCATTGAAGGCGGAGGCCGACGTCTGGTAGAGGAGCAGGGCCATGGCTCTTGCTTTGGCAGCTTTGGAGACGAGGACGGCGTGACAGCGCAGCACCACTGCCTTGTTCTTCACCTGGTGCCGGTAAACCCAAGCGAAGACTTTAGGGTGCCGGCGGTCGGCAGCGCAGTAGGTGATGCGGTGCAGGAGATACGCATGGCCCGGCCGGCGCGCTCCCTTCTCGCAGGGTGTCATCCGGATGCCTTGAGGTCCCAACGTCAGCTTCATCTTGGCCCCGCTGGCCCCAGCGTCACTCTTGGCCCAGATCTTGCCCACCGCTTCGTCCGTGCAGCCCTCGCCTTTGGCGTGCAGGGTGACGGCGTTGCCCAGGTACCTCACCGTGTACGTGGGGTCCTCCTTGTTGAGCTCCACTTTCTGCCTCCTGCCACGAAAGACGCTGCCCAGGCGCTCGAGGGGGCACTCGGGCAGGAGGTCAGGGCAGGAGCGAAGGAAACCGGCCAGCAGCGCCGCGTAGCTCAGCCCCGGCCCCAGGCTCTTCCCTTTGCACTTACGGTCATTTTCCACCAGCACAAACTTGCTCCGGCGCCAGGGCAGCATCTCTGCTCCACCGAGGGACCCCCTGGCCTCCCCTCAGGCCTCTGCTAATCCCGGCCCTGATTGCAAGCGGAGAGATTCTCCCCCACCAACCCCCAGATCCCCAAATCTGGCTGGTTTCCCCCCCGCCCCCAACTCTGGGGGCAAAGCCCCCCTACCCCGATGCAGCAGCCGTAGGCGATGCTGTCAGCCCACCGGCGAGGATGCGGCGACACTCGGCCGAGGAATCACGACTCTCCTGTGGCTGCTGCGGGGAGCGATGGCGGTGACGGCTGCGGGGATGCTGCTGCAATCTCAGTCTCGCTCTCCCNAGATTGGGGCAGGGTCTGGGATGGGGAGGGGTTTTGAGGAGGGTCAGACAGCAGCTCCTCACCCTGGCATGAGAAAAGAAGCTTTTCTCCCCAAACCTGAGGGGGTTCAGGGGTCCTGTGAGATTGAGGGCATTTTCTGCCCTAGAACCCTCATCTTCCCCCCCATTATTTCAAGCCAGCCAGACCTTCCCGCTCCCCTCTCACCCCCCTCCTCGCCTCATTCTCCTTGGGCAGAGCTGTAGGCTTTGGGGCTGAGCTTTGGGGTAACCTGTTGCTTCTCACTCCAGCTGAGGTCCAGGACAGCTGCGCTGTAGGGAAAATGTTGTTTCCCCATGGTGCTGGCCTGGGGGGTGGGGGTGTATTTGGGGAGTGCTGAAGGGTCCCTCTGTGCTACCAGCCCTGCAGTGCAGTCTGGGTTTGTTCAGGATTTAGCTCCTTTGGCTCAAACCCTAAATTCCAGGTGATTTTCTTCCACTCGTGGCTGCAGCAGGGAGACCCCCAGGCTCAGCGGGGTGGGGTGGATGGGAGAAAGGGCACCCCCAAAGATGTTCCAGCTGCCTTGGGATTGAAAAGCAGGGAGGAGTAAGGGGTGAAATAGGAGATGGTTTAGTAGGGGTGAGAATGGTTCTAGTGGAGTGAGGATGGTTCTGGGGGGTGAGGATGATTTTATAGGGGTGAGGATGGTTCTGGGGTGATGAGGATGGTTCTAGGGGAGTGAGAATGGTTCTTGGGGGGGAAGATGGTTTTGTAGGGGTGAAGATGGTTCTGGGGTGATGAGGATGGTTCTAGGGGAGTGAGAATGGTTCTGAAGGGGTGAGGATGGTTCTGGGGGGATGAGGATGGTTCTAGGGGAGTGAGAATGGTTCTGAAGGGGTGAGGATGGTTCTGGGGGATGAGGATGGTTCTGGGGGGGTGAGAATGGTCCAGGGAGGTGAGGAGATTTTGGGGGGATGAGGATGGTTCTGGAGGGGTGAGGATGGTTTTGTGGGGATGAGGATGGTTCTGGAGTGCTGATTTTTAAGGGGTGCCAATTAATGAATTGGTGCAAACAAGGGAGATCTCTACCCACAGCAGCCTCTCTATTCCTCTCTTCATCAGAAGTTGAGATGTTTTCTTTCATCCTTCATGGGTAGGGCAGGTTTAAACCTTCCCCAAAGCTCAGTCCTTTATAGATCCCACAGTATTTAGGAGGGAGGGAGCCCGAAAGCTGCCCAGCAGAACAGGACCTGGGGGTGCTGGCAGACAGCTGGCTTCATAGGAGCCAGTAGTGCCCAAGAAGGCCAACAGCATCCTGACCTGGATCACAGATAGCACGGTCATCAGGAGAAAGGGAGTTCTCATGTCTTTGGACTCTGCCCTTGTGAGGCCTCCTCTCGAGTGCTGGGTTCAGTTCTGGGCCCCTCATGATAGGAGAGACAGGGAGATGCTGGAATGGGTCCAGAACAGAGCTACCAAGCTCATGAAGGGTTTAGAGGACCAGTCAGATGAGAAGAGGCTGAGGGAACTGGACAGAGTTAGTTTGGAGGAGGCTGAGANGGGATTGAGGGGGTTTGTTGGGGTGGGGATGATTTGATTTGGGGATTGAGGAGGTCCTTTCCAACCAGGGTTGTTCTGTGATGCTGTGATCATTAGGTTCCAGGGTGAATAAGCACCTGCTCATTGTGAGGAAGGGGGGTCAGGGTTATTCCCTGGGGCCATCCTGATCTCAGAGCCCAGCTGTGGTTTCTTGGGGCGCCTATGGTCCTCTCACTGCTCTGTCCCCATTCTTGGCTTCCAGCGCTGCAGATTTGGGTACCACCCCCCCAGCTTGGCCTGGCCTGACCAGTCAGCAGCCACCAGATTTGCAGGTAACCCCCACATCCTCCCCAAATCCAGGAAACGGGATTGAAATCCCAGGAATCAATCAAGGGGGGGGCGAGACTGCTGCCCTTTCAGCCACAACCCAGGGACGTTAATCTCCTCCAGCAAAGGGAATCAAAGGAGTTTCTTTAATTCCAGGACCATGAAGTGACCAGCCCAGGATCCCAGGAGCCCTTTTACCCCCTGGATGGGCTGATCCCACAGGAGCACTGTGAAATTGCACCAGCCAGCCAGAATTTGAGCTCCAGATATCCCAAACTGGGCTTTTATTCCCTGTTCTCCAGCTTTCATTGCTGGGAAAATGTGAGAGAGTTGACTTCCCCCCCGTTTGCAATCATATTTATCGATTACTTTGGATTTTACTGATCAGGAGCTGAGGTTCCATTCCCCCCCCATCCCTCTCCAACCCCCCCAGGAGTGATTTCACAGTTTCAATCAGTAATTTATCACTTTAATCGATTTCTTCAGGTTTTAGTGATCATTATTCTTCATATTAATCGATGTCTTTGAATTTTACCCCTCAGGAGCTGCTGTTCCCCTCCCACCAACCTCATCAGGAGTGATTTCACATTTTCCTGTGGAGCCACAAAACCAGTTTTCAACTGGGATGGGAAAACAAACCCCCCCGAGGTGGCGGTGGAATCGTCTCTTGCTGGGACAGAAAAAGGAGGAGGTCAATGAATTCCAAATAAAAGGGATAAAGTAGTGGAGGAAAAATGTGGCAGCAGATGGGGAGGGAGCACTGGACCCAGCCCAGCCCGATGCTTTGGGGGGGTGAGGGATGCTGCCCGCCGGGGCGTTCTCCCGGCCAGGCTGTCCAGCCTATTTTTCCAGGCGAGGAAATATTTAACCGCAGCGTCAGCGTTCTGGGCAGGCAGCTGCAGGCATGGAAGGCAGCGGGCAGCGAGCAGCCCCCTCTGCCCCTCTGGGACAACTGCAGGGTGACCACCTGCAGCTCTTGCTTCGTCGGAGCCACGAGGCCAAGAACTCTGCCTATTGCCCCTACAGCCGCTTCCCGGTGGGCGCTGCGCTGCTCACAGCCGGAGGGGAGATCTTCTCAGGTGAGGCAAGGCTGGTGAACCCTCTCCTGGGGTTTTGGGGTCTGTCCTGAGACCCCCTGGCCATGCAGTGTGGGGTGCAGTAGGGGTGGCACAGGGTGCCGGTTGTCTTTTGCCCCCTGCTCCTTTCCCTGGGTGCCTCTTGGCAGTTGCTGTCCCAGCGGGAGCCAAAGATTGTGGCGGATGGGGAAGTGGGGAGGGCACTGCTGGTGAGAAGCCTGGGCTGCAAGGAAATAGCTTTTCCTTGGGAACTCTCTAAAGTACTGAGGGAAGCCAGTGAGGTTGGGGTGGCTGAGGGGGTGCCCTGGGGTTTCTCCACAGGGTGTAACGTGGAGAACGCCTGCTACAGCCTGGGGGTGTGTGCTGAGCGCACGGCCATCCAGAAAGCCATCTCTGAGGGTCACACCAGCTTCAGGGCCATGGCCGTCACCAGGTAAGGGTGGCACTGGGGTAGGACAGGACTAGGGGGCCAATGGGAACCCCCCTGGAGCACCCCAGGGCAGCCTGATTGGGTTGTTGAGGGGGGAGGAGGTGGTTTTTCCAGTGGGATCGGGAGGGGGAAAATGTGCCATGGCTCTGATTTATTGGGGTGGGCCCCTTCCCTGACCTGAGACTGAACTCTGTGTCCTCCTCCTTTGGCAGTGACATAGGGGATGACTTCATCGTGCCCTGTGGTGCCTGCAGACAAGTGATGAGAGAGGTGATGGCTTGCATGGGCTTCCCACTGCCCCTGACCCCAGGCATCACCCCCCAACCCCAGGCATCATCCCCCTGACCCTAAGCATCACCCCCAGCCCCAGGCATCATCCCCTGACCCCAAGCATCATCCTTCTGACCCCATGCAGCTTCCCCTGACCCCAGGCATCCTATCCTGGCCCCTGGCATCATCCTCTGGCCCCACAATTCCCCCTCTTACCCCACAAATCATCCTCCAACCCCAGACCTCACCTCATAACCCCTGCTACTCCCTGGCCCCTGGCATCTCCCCCCAAAACACCCAGAGCTACAAAAGAGAAATGTGCATCCCCCATCCTCAGCCCCAGGGCTGCTGACAGGCTTCTCAAATTGCCCTGTCTGCTGGGAAAAGGGTCCCATGGGAGCGGGTACCTGATGGTAACCCAGTAACTCACCACTTCTGGGGTTGTTTTTATCTCCTGGGTGCTGCTGGGCACGGAGTTTGGCCCCAGAGAAGGCCACTTGGCTTGAAAATAGAGATTTTCCTGCAAAACCCAAGATCCTTGTGGAGCCCATCCTGTTCTCACACCCCTCCCCAGCCCCCACAGCCCCTTTTTGGGTGGTTAATATTTAATGGGTTGCGGGGCTCTGCTTGACGGCCGGATTCAGCAGGTTTGGATGCTCCAGGGATCACCCTGAGGGGGTGAAACCCCAGAATTTGAGCCCAAAACAACCCCTGGAGGGGCAAGTGATGCTAAAGAGCCACCTCAAAGTCCATGAGATAGAGGGGGATACCTGCAAACCCAGTCAACGACCCAGGATTATCTGAGTAATTGAAGGAAGAAGCAAATTAAGGTAGCAGGTTCTGCATCAGCACCTGCCCCCTCCTTTTCCCCTCCAGTTTGGCACAGACTGGGATGTCTACCTGACCAAAGCTGATGGCACCTACATCGTCAAGAGGCTGGAGGAGCTTCTGCCACTTTCCTTCGGCCCCGAGGACCTGAAGAAGGTGTGAGCAGCGTGGCCACCAGCACCATTTGCCCTGCTGCAGTGGGGGACAATGGTTCCCCCCAATTTCCCCAGCGTGGAAGCAGCCTCGGCGGGGACAATGCCCTGGGAAAAGCATCTGTAGCGTTAAATCTCCCCTTTTCTGTCGCCCCTCTCCTGATTCAGTGCTGATTCGCAGCCCTGCGCAATCAAACCGAAGGGTCTCTGTCATTAGGGGGGAAATGAAAAGCTCCCTGGGTGCAGGCAGGGTTTGGTGCTCAAGCTGGGGCTTGTGGGGACAGAAAGCACTCCTGAAGGATCCAGAAATCAGGGTTCAAGAATCACTGCTTGGGGCAAGACTGCATCTGCAGCTCTCAATGAGAAGCCACAGCAGGACGGGAAGGGTCTGGTGACCCCCACGGTGATGATGGAGCCAGTGGGGATGAGGCACTGGGGTGGTTGTCAGGTCCAGCAGGTCCTTGCTCTCTGCTCTCTGCCTGTGCTTTGCTTTTACTCCCATTGTGGAAGAGGAGGTTCCTGGGGTGGGGGGTGGGTGGCGTTGCTCCCTGGGGGTTTTCCTCCTCTGATGCTGTTTGCTGATTGTTGATTGAATTCTGGACAATGGATGTGTGAACCTTCCCCAGGCAGCGCTGGGCATCCCTGTCTGTGCCCAGGTGGAATAAAACCTGCCCTGGTGGATCTCCGGCTGCTGTGTGATGAATCCCAGGGAGAGGAGACAACTCAGGACACAACCAGGACGTGGCACAATCCAGAGCATGGCCAGGGCACTGCTGCCCACATGGCCAATGTCCTCCTGCCCTCCCTGGTACTGCCCAGGCTGTGCCCAGCCATGTCTCATGCTGTGTCCTGCACTGCAGTGGGCTCTTCACTGCTCCATGCCCTGCTGCGCACTGGGCTGAGTGCCAGCCGTGCCCAGGGCAGGACTCTGCTCCGTGTCCTGCACTGGGCTGTGTCCTGGCAGCACAATGGTTTGTGCCTTGCTGTGTGCTGGGCCATGTGTTGGCCATGCACGTGGCATGTGCTGCTGTGCTCAGTCATGCCCAGGGTCATGCTGTGCCCTGCTCTGTGCCCAGGCTATGCCCTTTCTGTACCTTGCTCTGTGCTCTGCGCTGTGCCCAGGATATGCCCTGCCTGTATCTTGCTCTGTGCCCAGGCTGTGCCCTGCCTGTACCCCACTCCATGCCCTGCCATACATGAGGCTGTGCCCAGGGCTATGCTGTGTTCCATGCTGTGCTGGGTGCTGTGCACTGGGATGTGTCCTGGCACTGCCCCACTGTGCACTGGTTTGTGCCCTGCTCCCAGCTGTGCCCCAGCCATGCTCTGCCATGCACAAGGCTGTGCCCAGTGTGTCCTGGGCTGGGCCCTACATTGCACTCCACTCCATGCCCAGCGCTATGCTCCATATGGACTGACTGGTGCTGAAGCTGTGCCCCAGCTATGCTTTGCTGTGCCCTGCTCCATGCCCAGCTCTACACTGGGCTGTGCACAACCCATGCCCAGGGCAGGGCCCCAGCCATGTGCTGTGCCACGTACTGGGGTTTGCCCTGCTGCATGCCCTGCCCTGGCCATGCCCAGGGTACTGCTATGCCCCATGCCCCGCTGGCCATCAGTCTGGGCCCTGTTCCATGGCACAGGTCACACCCAGCTGTGCCCTGGACTACACCCTGATCACTGCCCTGCCAGGCACTGCGCTGTGCCCTGGCATTGCAGTGCTCTGCTGTTCCCTGCTCTGTGCCTCACTTCATGCTCAGCTCCATTCCCCACTCCATGCCCTGTTCCACATCCTGTACCATCCCCATCCCTATCTCCATCCCCAGTCCCATCCCGAGTTCCATTCCCTGCTCCATTCCCAGCTCTATCACAGTCCCATTCCCAGTTCCATCCCATTCCCATCCCCATTCCTGTCCCCATCCCCATCTCCATCCGCAGTCCCATCCCGACCTCCATTCCCTGCTCTATCCCCAGCTCCACCGCAGTCCCATTCCCAGTTCCATCCCATTCCCAGTCCCATCCCCACATTCCCAGCTCCATCCCTGCTCCATCTCCATCTTTATCCCAATTTCATCCCCAGCTCCACTGGGGGGCGGGGCGAAGGGCGGGGCGAAGATACAGGGGTGTGGCTTCAAATGTGACAGCTACGTTGGATTCACGTGACCTGTGTTGGTGGGCGTGGCTTTGCGTGACAGGCGTGTGACGTCCCTCCGCTGTCCCCGCTCGTCCCGTGAGGCTGTTATGGCTGTGCGGCTGCTGCT